>PVKV010036310.1:0-15809 GCA_004027835.1 Alouatta palliata
CCAGGCTGGAGTGCAATGGCGCGATCTCGGCTCACCGCAACCTCCGCCTCCTGGGTTCAAGCAATTCTCCTGCCTCAGCCTCCCAAGTAGCTGGGACTACAGGCACGTGCCACCATGCCCAGCTAATTTTTGTATTTTTAGTAGAGACAGGGTTTCACCATGTTGACCAGGATGGTCTCGATCTCTTGACCTCGTGATCTACCCGCCTCAGCCTCCCAAAGTGCTGGGATTACAGGTGTGAGCCACCGCGCCCGGCTCATAAAACTTTTTTAATCTTTTACAATTTTATTTTAAGCAGTAGATCAATTTAGTAAGAAAACCATGTAATTCAGATACATGAGCCCAGATTCCGGCCCTGCATTAGTGTGCTCTTATTTCAGTTTTCAACATACTGAAAAATTAAATAGTCCACTTCAGATCTTAGCAACTTGCTCATACCTACAGAAATTCCTTTACAAGATCAACCCTTCACAAACTCTCTATATCTTGCCTAAACCTTCAGTTTTGTCACATTACTCTTTCAGGTTAAGACAATTGTTAAAACCCTCTGAGCTACACAAAGTTTTATTCCCTTTAACAAAAAATATATTCCCATGCCTTCTTATAGCCTCCCACCAAAATCACATTTCTTTTTTCCTTCTGCACCTTGCATATAAAACTGTTTTTACAGTAGTCTTAAATGCATGCTGCACTGTTAACTTTTAGGAAATTTTATTTTTGGTGAGAAACCTGGTAAGTAAGCATTTTTAACCATGTATAAGATTTCAGAGCCTATGACTTTTCCCAGCCTAGCCACTGGACCTGCCTAACTCCCTATGTCTCCAGGCCTTACCTAGAATCTATTGGCTGGAAAACAGACAATTAGTAAAAGTCACAGAAGCAGTTTATGACCTTAAAGCATCCAGCAAACAGTGTCTGACCTGCCTAATTCAGACTAAATATATAAACTTTGAAGACATTTTCATTTTACTTTACCAATAATCTTTTTTATATTTAAAAAAAATTATTAGAGTCATGTGATCTACAGGCATTAAAGTTTCTATTTTTCTGACAATGTTTAATTCAAGTGCTTATTGTTCTTTAAACCAATTAATTAAAGCTCTCTATATAAACATCACACACACAGCACATATAAATACACAGAAACAGAGAATCAAGGCAAAATTCCATCCACTGAGAAGTTTTTGGAGGGAGAGCAGGGGCTTTTAAACAATATCTGTACACATATAGCCCAAATATCAGCTTTAATTAAGTTGATTTCTGACTATGGAGCTCTCAAAAGAAAAATTCTTTTAAAATCTTTTATTAGCAGATTTCAGTGAGGACAAACTCTGACTTTTGAATCCTTTTACTAGAGGCAACCCGATATATGAAATCAGTAAGCCTTAATTAAGGAGATGACTTAAACAGGAATGCAGGAGTTATCTCCAAAGAGATGGTAAACGATTTACAAGATCTAGAATATCTCCAGGCCAGACATGGTGGCTCATGCCTGTAATCCCAGCACTTTGAGAGGCCAAGGCGGGTGGATCACCTGAGGTCAAGAGTTCATGACCAGCCTTGCCAACATGGCGAAATCCCGTCTTCACTAAAAATACAAAATTAGCCGGGCACAGTGGTGTGCACCTGTAGTCCCAGCTACTCAGGAGGCAGAAGCAGGAGAATTGCTTGAACCTGGGAGGCAAAGGTTGCGGTGAGCCGAGATTGTGCCACTGCACTTCAGCCTGGGTGCAGAGCAAGACTTTACAGGAACTATTTCTCTACTGCCATTAAATCCATGCGCCATGGGTCAACTGTGTTGCCAGTAGAGATGATGCCACCTTCAGCCCCCAGTCTAAGAGAACTACACAGCCACTTGGGCTAGCCTCTGTATCTATTGCCAATGGGGGGCTACCAAACCACAGGCAGGTAGCCGCAAGGGTGATCCTAGATGAGCCCCCAAATTTGTAACCACCCAGGGGTCTTCCTGCCCACTGCGTAAAGACAGACTATGGTATTGTAGTAGAGAAAGAGTTCAGTAGACACAAGGCCAGCCACCCAACGTTGGAGACTGAGTTCATACTCAAATCATCTCCTTCAAAGCTTGTAGGTTAAGAGTTTTTTAAAGGCAGTTGGAAGGAAGGGGTGGGGTGGCCACATAGCAGGTGCTTGTGGCTTATTGGTTGGGGCAGAAATCACAGGCGGTTGAAGCTGCCCTACTGGGGCCAAGTCACTTCTGGATGGGGTCACAGGAGCGGGTTGTCAGTGCAGGTGGAACCAAGACAAGGGAGTCAGACATGCAAAAAACCTGCAAAGATCTCTCAAAAGGCCAATCTACAATAGTGGTGTTATTAGCAATTGGGTAAGTTTCATATCCTATAACCTCCAGAATAATGTCTGCACCTTAGCAGGACTCAGACTCCTCTCCCCATCAGCCTGATGGCTTCCTTTTAGCTTTACAAAAGTGGTTGAGTTTTGAGCAAGGCGTATTATCATTTAAACTGTAGCCTAGACTGCCAGGATTGCATCTTCCTCGAAAGCACAGAGCCTTGTCCTCACCACTCTGCCACCTGTCCACACCTGTAACCAGTTCACCATGGATGATGATACCATACTTTTTGTCAACAATGGCTCCAGCATGTGCAAGGCTAGCCTTGTGGGCAGTGATACCCCCCAGGCCTTCATCTCCCCCATCATGGGGCAGCGGAGGCACCAGGACATGAAGACGGGCATGAGTCAGAAAGACTCCTGCGTGGGCATTGAAGCCCAAAGCAAGAGAGGCATCCTGACCCTGAAGTACCCTATTGAACACGGCATCATCATCAACTGGGATAATGTGGAGAAGATCTGGCACCACACCTTCTATAATTAGCTGCATGTGGCTTCCAAGGAGCACCATGTGCTGCTGACTGAGGCCCCCCTGAACCCCAAGGCCAACCACAAGTAGATGACCCAGATCATGTTTGAGAACTTCAACACACTAGCCATGTATGTGGCCATCCAGGCCATGCTGTCCCTGTATGCCTCTGGCCATACCACTGGCATTGTGATGGACTCTGGCAGTGGGGTTACTCACACTGTGGTCATCTACAGGGGATACATCCTCCCCTGTGCCATCCTGTGTCTGGACCTGACTGGCCAGGACCTGACTGGCTACCTCATGAAGATTTTCACCGAGCATTGGCTACAGCTTTACCACCACGGCCAAGTGGGAAACTGCATGACATCAAGGAGAAGCTATGCTTTGTCGCCCTGGACTTCTATCAGGAGATGGCCACAGCAGCCTCTAGCTCCTCCCTGGAGAATAGCTATGAGCTGCCCAACAGCCAGGTTATCACCATTGGCCATGAGCTGTTCCACTGCCCTGAGGCACTCTTCCAGCCTTCCTTCCTGGGCATGGAATCCTGTGGCATCCACAAACCTACCTTCAACTCCATCAGGAAGTGTGATGTGGACATCCACAAAGACCTGTACATTAACATAGTGTTGTCTGGCAGCACCAACATGTACCCTGGCATTGCCGACAGGATGCAGAAAGAGATCACCACTCTGGCACCCAGCACGATGAAGATCAAGATCATTGCTCCTCCTGAGTGCAAATACTCTGTGTGGATGGAGGGCTCCATCCTGGCCTCGCTGTCTACCTTCCAGCAGATGTGGGTCAGCAAGCAGGAGTATGAGTCCGGCCCCTCCATCGTCCACTGCAAATGCTTCTAGGAAGACAGTTATTTAGTTGCATTACACTTTTTTTGACAAAACCTAACTTGTGCAGAAAACAAGATTGGCATGGCTTTATTTGTTTTGTTTGGCTTGACTCAGGATTTAAAATTGGAAAGTGAAGGGGACAGCAGTTGGTTGGAGTGAGCATTCCCCGAAGTTCTACAGTGTGGTTGAGGACTTTGTACATTGTTCTTTTTTTTATTAGTCATTCCAAATATCATGAGATGCATTGCTACAGGAAGTCCCTTGCCCTCCTGAAAGCCACCCCTCTTCTCTCTAAGGAGAATGGCCCAGTCTCCTGAGTCCACAGAGGGGAGGTGATAGCATTGCTTTCGTGTAAATTATGTAATGCAAAATTTTCTTAATATTCACCTTAATTTTTATTTTGTTGTATTTTGAATGATCAGCCTTCGTGGCCCCTTTTTTTGGTCCCCTCTCTTGAGATATATGAAAGCTTTTGGTCTCCCTGGGAGTGAGTGGAGGCAGCTATGGCTTACCTGCACACTCACTTCAGACCAGTTGAATAAAAGTACACACCTTAAAAAATAACAGTAAAATTAAAAAACTGTAGCCTAAATGTCTGTCAAAGTTAGCTTGGCCCCATAGCCCATAATAATTAAGGGAAAGGCAAGATGGGGTTTGGGTTAGCTTAGTTTACTGTAATAATGTTGTCACTAATATAACTTTTGCAAAGGCGGTTTCAGTATCATAGAAGGGTCCATGTTGTAAAAGAAATAAAAAGCAGTCTTAAATAATATCAACCCTTCTGCTAGACTGTCTAATGTCAATTTGATTTTTGGCACTGATGCTTCTATGTCTTGTTCCTCATTGTCTGGCACTGGTTTGGAAGCACTCATCTCCATTGAGGTGTCTTCTGTTCATTCCTCTGGTATAGTGTCTATTAGCTCTTGAATTTCTCGAAGATCCATATCTTGAAAATCTTCACCCACCTTTTTTTTTTTTTTTTTTTTTTTGCCATATTTACAATCTCTTTCATGATTTCCTTGATTGGTTCTGTTGTTTAGTTCTGTGCACAACATCTGGATGTAGTTTTCTCCAGCAGGAAGTTATTGTTTCAGCACTTGATGGCTTTCATAGATTTTTCTATAACAGCAATGGCATATTCTGTGGAGTAATTCTTCAGACTGCCATGATGTTCTCTCCATTGGGGTTCTTTTCCATAGCACTGACAGTCAATTTTATAGAATATTATGTTTAATGGCCTTTATGGCACCCTGATCTAGAGGCTGAGTTAGAGATGTGTTTAGAGGCAACTAGACTACTTTAACACTTTAGTGTTAAACTGACAAGGTTCTGAGTGGCCAGGGACATTGTCAAACATAGGAACTAAAAAGGCAGTCACTTACTGGCAAGGTACTTCTTGATTTTAGAAATAAAGCTTGGTGGGGCCAGACACAGTGGTCATGCCTATAATCCCAGCACTTTGGGAGGCCGAGGTGGGCGGATCATGAGGTCAGGAGTTCAAGACCAGCCTGGACAACGTAGTGAAACCCCATCTCTTACTAAAAATACATAAATTAGCCAGGTGTGGTGGCAGGCACCTGTAGTCTCAGCTATTTAGGAGGCTGAGGCAAGAGAATCGCTTGAACCCAGTAGTCAGAAGTTGCAGTGAGCTGAGATCTTGCCACTGCACTCCAGCCTGGGCGACACAGTGAGACTGTCTCAAAAAAACAAAAAACAAACAAAAAAAGCATGGGTGGATTCAGTCCAGAGAAAGAGCTTTTGTTTTCCCAGATTTCTTTTTCAACAGTCAGAAGACTGGCAGGAGTGGTGGTTATCTTTTTTCCTTCAAGGTCCAGAGGTTAGCAGCTCTTTATATAAGGGTAGTTCTGATCTTAATTCTGAGTGCATTTACACAAAACAGTGGAGTTAGCTTATCCCTTCCTGCCTTAAATCTTGGTGCTTGCTCCTCTTCCTTACTAATAAATGTACTTTGTGGCATCTTTTTCCACAATATGGTACTTTCATCTGCAATAAAAACGTGTTTGGGCAAATATCTTTTGTCATCTATGATTTTCTAGATGGTGTCTGGGAATTTGTCTGTTGCCTCTTGGTCAGCAAAAGCTGTTATCTTGATATTTTTTAAGCTAAAACTGTTTCTAAAATTATCAAACCATCCTTTCCTAGCATTAAATTCTCCAGCTTTAGATCCTTTACCTTCCTTTTGCTTTATGTTGTCATATAATGACTTCATTTTTAAAAAAATAACGTTAGAGTCTATAGTTAGAGCTTTTTTACAGCAATCCTGTACCCACATAACAGCTGCATTTTCAGTATGAGATAAAAAGGTATTCTGCAGAAGTACATGGTTTTCACACCTAGTGGCATCACTGCAGTGACAGCTTCACGAATCTCCTTGTGTTATTTTGCAACAGTCCTCTTGGTGGATTCATTTTATCGTGGAATGGTGGGTAACCACAGCTGCTAGACTTCAATCTATGGTCCATATCAAGTCATTCAATTTTTTCTTGTAATGTCATAACTTCTCTGTACTTGAGAGCATTCCCAGCATCAGTAGTGGCACTCCATGTGGGTCCCATGATATTATTCAGGATTTGCTATATCACAGTAAACATGATGAAGAATACCTGAGAACCTTTAGAGATCAGTTTTATTTGTTATCTTTTTGTTTTATTAGAGACAGAGTCTCACTCTGTCACCCAGACTGGAGTGCAGTGGTGCAATCATAGCTCACTGCAGCTTTGAACTCTCAGGCTTAAGGGATCCTCCTACCTTAGCCTCCCAAAAGAGATCAGTTTTTGACTGAGATACACAATTTATTGGAGAGAGGAACTGCTCCTGCAGAGATGATTAACTTGGCGGAGTGTTTTAAGTACATGCTTGCAACACTTGAGCTCTGGGCAATAGTGACAGGAAGTGGCCACAACACTATTACAGTAGTACAGTGGGTACTACAGCTAATTTTATGCAGTTATGATTTAATACTACATCTTTACATTTGCTTACATTTCACTGGGCTGTGAATGTCACCTTGTATGCTTTGTGTAAGTGTGTAAGTTTTTATAAATTTTAACTTTTTTGGTTGATTTGCATATATTTTCCAGTAGTAAATGATAAGATATACTATCTATATTTTTTATTTGTTTTGAGATAGGTCTTACTATGTTTCTCAGGCTAGTCTCTTGAACTACTGGGCTTAGTTGATCCTCCTGCCTCTGCCTCCCCAGTAGCTAGGATTACAAATGCACACCACTTTGCCATGCATCTACATATATTTTATGTATTCATGACATGCCTCACTTTTTCTTATGTTCCGTATTTCTAGGCTACATGGTTTTTGTCTCTTAAGTTTTTCAAATTGTTGCAAATTTCCAAAAACTTTCCATATTGAAAAAAAATGGCGTCTAAGTGGACCTGCAGTTCGAACCCATGTTGTTGGTCAGCTGAATATATTTTCCAATATCACAGGCATATATACCTTTTCCAAAATTGTATTTCTGTAATTAAGTGAAGAATAACAAAGTGTTCTGTCCTTGGCAAGAGATGAATAAATATTTGAGTACCATTTTATAAAAAACAAATATAAATTTTGCATTCCATGGAAAATCTTCCCAAAGTTTATTTCTGGGCTTTTCCTTTGCCATTCTCTTCTCTATTATTTCTCAGAATCATTTCTCACAAATGTAGCCATTTGTATCTACGTCTGTTTCTGAGTCTTCTTCTTACTGAATTATCCATGTTGTTCTCCCATTTTTTTTTACTAGCAGTCCTGTCTATACACTTCAGTGTCATATTCCTATATCCCTTTCACTGAGAAACTCCGTACACACAGATCCCACAATTGCCCTCCTCTGCTTCCCCAGCACTTGGTTTCTGCTTCATCGTTAACACATTTTTTAAAAAGCTAGATGTATTTATTTTGATCTTCTTCACAAGCCTATGAGTTCTGTTGTCATTGTTTCTTTAGTATCCAGGGCAGAGCTTTATTCAGAGTAGTTGTTCATTAACTAGGCAAAGGAATATCATTTGAGGATGCCAAGCCTGGGCTTAGAAACAATATAAAGATATACAGAGTAAAATGTAGAAGACCTTCATACTCTTAATATTCCTGCTGCTTCTTGGAGATCTTCAGTACTTCATACTTGATTTATTTTCTTTTTTCTATACATTTTTATTTAGATGTAAATATGAATTTTTAGAAACATAACTGTATGTATAGTGACTCTTTCTTTGAGACGGAGTTTCACTCTTGTTGCCCAGGCTGGAGTGCAGTGGCACGATCTCGCCTCACTGCAACCTCCGCCTCCCGGGTTCAAGCGATTTTCCTGCCTCAGCCTCCTGAGTAGCTAGGATTACAGGTGCCCACTACCACACCTAGCTGATTTTTTGTATTTTCAGTAGAATTGAGGTTTCACCGTGTTGGCCAGGCTTGTTTTAAACTCCTGACCTTAGGTGATCCACCTTCCTCGGCCTCCCAAAGTAGTGGGATTATAGGCATGAGCCACTGGGTCTGGCTCAAAAAAAATTTTTTTTTTTTCGTTTAACAATGTATCTTGGGGAACCATGTTAGTATATATTGATGTGTCCCATTTTTAACTGCTGTATTCATACTCTGGACATACGTCTTAGTCAAACAGAAAAATCGAATGCATGTAGGCAGCGAAGTACTTCATGACATCAAAGAATAGCTTCTCTGGTGCTGAGGGATATTAATGCCTGACATATTGGGATAGTTAGCACAGGATCTTACCGTTGACTTATTTGTGTGAATAAGTCTTTTTTTTTTTTGAAAGAGTCTCACTCTTTTACCCAGACTGGAGTGCTGTGGCACAATTTTAGATCACTGCAGTTTTGAATTTCTGGGTTCAAGCAATCATCCTGCCTCAGCCTCCTAAATAGCTAGGATTACAGGTGCATGCCACCATTCCTGCCTGATATTTTAGATTTTTTTGTTTTTTGTAGAGGTGAGGTCTTGCTATGTTGCTCAGGCTGGTCTCAATCTCCTGGCCTTAAGCAGTCCTCCCACCTCAGCCTCCCAGCATGCTGGGATTATAGATGTGAGCCACTGCATCTGTCTTGTCCTGTCCTGCCCTGTCTAATTTTTATAATGTTTTTCTCAGACACAGCACAGTGGCTCACACCTGTAATGCCAGCACTTTGGGAGGCCAAGGCGGGCTGATCATGAGATCAGGAGATCGAGACCATCCTGGCTGACATGGTGCAACCCTTTCTCTACTAAAATACAAAACATTAGCCAGGTGTGGTGGTGCAAACCTGTAATCCTAGCTACTCGAGAGACTGAGGCAGGGTGATAGCTTGAACCCCTGGAGGCGGAGGTTGCAGTGAGCCAAGATAGTGGCTCTGCACTCCAGCTTGGTGACGGAGTGAGATTTCGTCTCAAAAACAAAAAACCAAAACAAAATGTTTGTCTGTTTCAGGGTAAAGAACATTTTCTTTCAATTGCCTGGCACATAGTTAACACTTAATACATTTGTCAAATTAATGAATGATCAAAAGACTGTTGAAAGTTAAGTTCTGGACTAAATACAAAATCCTTGTAATGAATACAAAGTCTCTATGGTGACATCTATAATATGTCTCAGGGTGTTTGTTAATTAGTTATTCTGTTCTCCTTAGTCAAGGAGATATCAAAATATTGAAATTTAATATTCTTTTGTTTTTGTTTAGTAAACCTTCATTGCTGAATTACTGTTATCTTTGGAAACTTCATTTGCTAATCATAAGCTGAATTATTCTTTTATTTCCAGCATCCAGTTTTGGATGAACCAATAGCAGAAGCTGTCTGTATTATAGCTGACATGGATAAATGGACTGTTCAAGTGGCCAGTAGCCAGAGACGAGTGACAGATAATAAATTGGGAAAGGAAGTATTGGTTTCCAGTCTTGTTTCCAACCTGCTTCATTCTACACTTCAGCTTTATAAGCATAACTTGTCTCCAAATTTTGTAAGTATGTGTAGCAGTGGTTGCATTACTTTAAGGGCTCTAGTAGATAACTAACCTCTGCTTCATTTGTGCCTACAGTAAATACTGCTGCTAGCTTCATTACTGTTTTTGTGAAAAAAAAAAAAAGCTGTTAGGGACTGAATGTTTGTGGCATAACCCGAACTCATGTATTGAAGCTCTAATCCCCAGTGTGACAGTATTTGAAGATAGGGTCTTTGGGAGATATTTAAGGTAAGATCAGGTCTTGAGGGTGGGATGCTAATGATGGTATCAGTGGCGTAAGAAGATGAGGAAGAGTGAGAAAGGTTGTTCTCTCTCCACCATGTGAGGATACAATGAGAAAACAGTCATCTGCCAGCAGGAAGAGAGCCCTCAGCAGAACCCAACCATGCTTGCACCATGGTCTTGGATTTCTAGCTTCCAGAACTGTGAGAAAATAAATATCTGAGTTTTTTTGTTTGTTTGTTTGAGACGGTGTCATACTCTCATCACCTGGGCTGGAGTGCAATGGTGCCATCTTGGCTCACTGCAGCCTCGACTTTTTGGGCTCAGGTGATCCTCCTGCTTTAGCCTGCTAAGTGGCAGGGAATACAGGCACATGCTACCATGCCTGGCTAATTTTTTGTATTTTTTTGGTAGAGCCAGCATTTTGCCCCATTGCCCAAGCTATTCTCAGACTCCTGGGCTCAAGTGTTCCTCCCGCCACAGCCTCCTGAGTGCTGAGATTACAGGCATGAGCCACTATGCCCACCTGTCTGTGTGTTCTGATTTCAGCAGCCAGAATTTTTGATCATGTGTAGTATAGTCATGCAACATCTCCCTTGGCCGGGCACAGTGGCTTACCTCTGTAATCCCAGCACTTTGGGAGGCCAAAGCGGGCAGATCACGTGAGGTTGAGAGTTCAAGACCAGCCTGACCAACATGGAGAAACCCCATCTCTACTAAAACTACAAAATTAGCCAGCGTGGTGGCACATGCCTATAATCCCAGCTACTCAGGAGGCTAAGACGAGAATCGCTTGAACCCGGGAGGCAGAGGTGGTGGTGAGCCAAGAATGTGCCATTGTACTCCAGCCTGGACAACGAGAACGAATCTCCATCTAACAAAACAAAACAAAATCTCCCAAGCTTTATGTAGAATATCAGTATATTCTGGATCCTCATTGTCATGTCAGGACTTTGAATGATCTCTTTATAATGCTGGGAACCTCTTACTATCTACCCCATTTCAAACTTACAGGATTCTTTCTTTCACTTAGTAGGAGAACTATAATATAGCATAGTTTAAAAGCTCTGTAGTTCAAGATGATAAAGGAAATCTCTGACAAACTCACAGCCAACATCACACTAAGTGGTGGAAGACTGAAGGCATTTCCCTAAGATTAGGAAAAAGACAATGCTATCCAATTTCACTGCTTCTGTTCAAACATGCTACTGAGAGTTTTAGCCAGAGCAGTCAGGCAAGAAAAATACAGATGACTTCAAAACTGGAAAAGAGGAAATAAAATTATCTCTGTTTGCAGATGACATGATCCTCTTGTACGTAGAAAACATAAAGATTCCACAAAAAACTGGTAGTGCTAATAAGCAAATTTGCATAATACAAAACCCATAAAAATAAGTTGCATTTCTGTACAATTATTTGAACAGTGAACATTCTGAAAAGGAAATTAATAAAACAGTTCCACTTACAATAGTACCAAAAAGAATAAATTACCTAGGAGTAAATTTAGGGAGGCAAGACTTGTACACTGTAAGACATAAAACATTACTGATAGAAATTAAAGGCATATATAAATGAAAGTACTTCCCATGCTCATGGATTGAAAGACTTAATATCAGTAGGATGTCATTACTACTCAACGTTACCTGCAGATTGAATATAATTGCTATCAAAATCCAATTGATATTTTTTGCAGAAATAGAAAAACCCATCTTAAGATACATTAAGAATATCAAGAGACCCCCCAAAGAGAGAAAACAATCTTGAAAAACAACAGTGTTGGTGGATGCACATTTCTTGATTTCAAAACTTATTAGGAAGCTACAGGACTCAAAACATTGTGCTACTGGCATAAGGACAGGCATATAGACCAATGGAATAGAATGGAGATTCTAAAAACCCTCACATACAAGTTTAATTGATTTTCAACAAAGGTGCCTAGACCGTTCAACAGGGAAAGGAGTCTTTTTTTTTTTCTTTTGAGATAGAGTTTCACTCTTGTTGCCCAGGGTGGAGTGCAGTGGTGCAATCTCAGCTCACTGCAACCTCCACCTCCTGAACTCTAAGCGATTCTCCTGCCTCCCAAGGAGCTGGGATTACAGGCATGCACCACCACGCCCTGCTAATTTTGTATTTTTAGTAGAGACAGGATTTCTCCATGTTGGTGAGGCTGCTCTCAAACTCCCAGCCTCAGGTGATCTGCCCGCCTTGACCTACCAAAGTACTGGGATTACAGGCATGAGCACTGTGCCTGGCCGGAAAGGAGTCTTTTCTACAAAAGATGCTGGGAAAACTGGATATCCACATACAAAAGAATTATGCCATGTACAGAAATAAACTCCAAATATATCAAAGATTTTAGCTAATACTATAAAACTTACAAAAAAGCCTAGGTGATAATCCATTGCATATGGCAATGACTTCTTCAATTTGATACCAAAAGCATAGGTAAAAAAGTAAAAAAAATAGATAAATTGGACTTCATCAAAATTAAAAACTTTTATTAGCTATATCAACAGAGTAAAAAGACAACCTATAAGGAGAAAATATTTGCAAATCGTATATCTGAAAAGGGATTGATACTCAGAATATATAAAGAACTCCAGCTCAACAGAAAGTAAATAATTGAATTAAAAAATGGCAAAGGACTTGAACAGACATTTTGCCAAAGAAAATATACAAATGGCCAATAAGCACATGGAAATATGTTTAATATCATTAGTTGTTAGAGAAATGCAAATAAAACCACAGTGACCTGCCATTCATTACCTGTAAGGATGACTATGATAAAAAGAATTCATAACAAATAGTAAGTATTGGCCAAGATGTGGTGACCTTGGAACCCTCATGCATTGTTGATGGTAATATAAAATGGAGCTGTGGAAAAGTTTGGCTGTTCCTCAAAAAGTTTAACATAGTATTACCATCTGATCTGTGGATTCCACTTTTATGTTTATACTCAAAACAATTAAAAGCAGGGATTCAGGCAGATAATTGTGTACTGTTGTTCATGGAAACATTATTCTCAATAGCCAAATGTTAGAAATAACGCAAGCATCCATCAGCAAATGAATGGATAAACAAAATGTGGTTTTGCTGCAATACTTATTCAGCCATTAAAAGAACTGAAATTCTAATACATGCTACAGTATGGATGATCCTCATAAGCATTATGCTAAGTGAAATAAGCTGGACACAAAGGGACAAATATTGTACGATTCCACTTACGTGAGGTACTACAAATAGGCAGATTCATAGAGACTGAAAGTAAAATAGTGGTTACCAAAGGCTGCAGGAAAGAAGAGAATGAGGAGTTACTGTTTAATGAGTACAGAGTTTTTGTTTGAGATGATGAAAAAACGTTCTGGAAATGGATGGTGTTGATGGTTGCGCAACATAGTACTGTGGAATTATATACTGTAAAGTGGTTAATACAGTAAATTATATTACATATTTTATGTATACATATATTCAGCAGTTAACATTTTCTTATGTCATTTTCAGCCTAAAGCATTATGAAAAAAATATACGCTACAAAGCCACAACCATTTGGTTGTGTTTTTCCAATAATAAAGTGGATTTTTATTAGGAGCTTTTAATAGCTGATTTTCACTGGAAAGGAACACTCTGCAAGAATCTAATGTTTAGCACCTGAAACTTCTGTTTTTTTCCTCAAATATATTTAGCATCAATTCACATGATAAATCATCTATTTTAGTAAATTGAGCAAGTTAATTGACAATAAACAAAATATATGTGTTTTCGTTGTTTTTTTTTTTTTTTTTTTTTTTTTTAACTTTTGTCACCCAGGCTGAACTGCAGTGGCACAGTCATGGCTCAGTGCACCCTCAAAACCCTGGGCTCAAGCAGTCCTCTCACTTTAACCTCCTAACTAGCTAAGACTACAGGATCGTGCCACCATGCCTGGCTAATTCTTTTTTTTTTTTTTTTTTGTAGAGACAGGGGTCTCACTATGTTGCCCAGGCTGTTCTCGATGATCCTCTTGCCACCACCTCCCAAAATGTTGGGATTATAGGTGTGAACCACCATGCCCAGATGTGTTTTAATTTTCAGTCTTTCAGCTTAGAAAGTGGGAAACTACATAGCATTCTTTGTGAAGTTTTGCCAACTGTTTTTTATTCTCCACAGGAGAATAAATCCTTTCCTATGTAAATACAATTGAAATGTATTTATTCATAAAAATTTTATATTGATCAAATTTACAATAAAAACAGCTTAAAAAGTTTTGGAAATGGATAGTGGTGATGGTTGCACAACATTTTGAATGTATTTAGTGCCACTGAAAATGCTTAAAAAAGAGACCAGACACAGTGGCTCACACGTGTAATCCCAGTACTTTGGAGGCCGAGGCAGGCGGATCACCTGAGGTCAGGAGTTCGAGACCAGCCTGGCCAATGTGGTGAAACCCTGTCTGTACTAAAAATACAAAAGAAATTATCTGGGCGATGTGCATGCCTGTAGTCCCAGCTACTTGAAAGACTGAGGCAGGAGAATCTCTTTAACCCAGGAGGCGGAGATTGCAGTGAGCTGAGATTGCGCCATTGCCCTCCAGCATGGGTGACACAGTGAGACTCCATCTCAAAAACAAAAACAAAGAAAAAAACAAAAATTGTTAAAAGAGTAAATTTTGTGTCATGTGTATTTTAGCATGGTTAAGAAAAAACAAACAAACGCTGTAGAAGCTAATCTTTGATATGAGCCAGAGAAAGGTTCACTTCTCTTTTTAGCTAAAACTATATACTTTAAAAATGTGCTTCAAATTTTAGTTCATGTTGGAATAAATAAAGAGAATTGTCAGAAACATTATGTTTTGGAATTTGCCATGACTCAGAGTTGCAAACTGTTTTCTGACTTGATTATTGATTCCTCCCTAACTGCAGTGTGTAATGCATCTTGAAGACCGGTTGCAGGAGCTATATTTCAAAAGTAAAATGCTGTCTGAATACCTGAGGGGGCAGATGCGTGTTCATGTCAAGGAGCTGGGAGTGGTTCTGGGGTATGTTAATGGTTTCTTTTCTGGCTTTGCTTTCATTGCTCTGTCATCAGGCAAGGAATGTTCCTCAGAATTGCCCTTTTTCTTTGAAGTATCTTTTTCTATGAGAAGCTGGAGGCTGTTATCATTTAGGTTGCCCTGTACCATATAATAGCAGATTCCCTGTCATCCTCTAATCTGAAAGGCATTATCCCTTCTTTGTGCCATTACGTGTAGTAGGTTGAGAATGTAGTCAGAATGAATTAAAATATGAATTTTTGTGTCAGAAAAAATAAGTACATACTCATTTTTATTTTTTAAATATGTTGCAAACTCATTTCTCCCAAGCATCTGCCCTCCCTTCCAAATGATGTAACAGAAGTCTGTGAATGGTAATACGTTATCTATATATTACTCCTTCTCCCCATTAACTATACATCATATCTGTCTACTCTGCATTTTTCTGTGGCAGAAAAGTTAACAAAAATGCTTACTGAAAGAGGAATGGGAAGTTGGTGCGGGGCATAGCATAGCCCTATTTCATTATGTTCTGTGATCACTTTTCCTCTGTTCTTTGGCCACTTTAGGCATGTTCGTGTGAATCATTTCTTGAAATCCCATTAAAGAAAGTAAAACAAGCTAGAACTTTTATCTAGTTTGGCTTTTATGGTGGGAAAAGAAACCGCCGGGCGCGGTGGCTCACGCCTGTAATCCCAGCACTTTGGGAGGCCGAGGCAGGTGGATCACGAGGTCAAGAGATCGAGACCGTCCTGGTCAACACGGTGAAACCCCGTCTCTACTAAAAATACAAAAATTAGCTGGGCGTGGTGGCACGTGCCTGTAGTCCCAGCTACTCGGGAGGCTGAGGCAGGAGAATTGCTTGAACCTAGGAGGCGGAGGTTGCGGTGAGCCGAGATCGCGCCATTGCACTCCAGCCTGGGTAACAA
>PVKV010036311.1:0-15809 GCA_004027835.1 Alouatta palliata
ATGTCCCTACAAAGGATGCAAACTCATCGTTTTTGATGGCTGCATAATATTCCATGGTGTATATGTGCCACATTTTCGCTGTCCAGTCTATCATCGATGGGCATTTGGGTTGGTTCCAGGTCTTTGCTATTGTAAACTGTGCTGCAATGAACATTCGTGTGCATGTGTCCTTATAGTAGAATGATTTAGAGGTGGGGTCTGTGGCTTCTCCCCTTGAATCTGGGCCAATAGACTACAGAAGAGGTGTCAGTGTACCAGATTTGGGGCCCAGGCATTCAGAGATTGGCCACTTCCACTTTCTGTCTGTCAAAACACTGATTTTTAGAACCTCACTTCCCCATGGAGGAACCCCTATGGAAAGGAGGCCACAGCCAGCACCACCTTGCCAACAAGGAGAATGAGCCATCTTAGCAGTAGAGCTTCACCCCCATTGAGCTTCCCCAGCTGACTGTGGCCATGTGGCGTGGAGATGAGCCTTCCCACTTAACCCTGCCCAGGGTGCAGGTGCAAGGGTCAAAAGGAGTGACTGTCGCTTTAAGCCACTGATTTGGGTTTGTTATGCAGCAATATGTAAATGAAATTGGTAAAAGAAAACAAACATTATAATGTGTCCTAAGAATGAAGAAGTAGAAGGTTAGATTCAGGTTTGAATCCCAAGATTTGCCCAGACTTGGGTAAGATATTTAGTCTTCTTAGGCTCGTTTCCCAACTGAAAAATTGGAGCAGTAACACCTACCTCACAGGGCAGTGGTGAGAAAAAAATGAAGTACTACACCTAGGCATCTAAAGCAGTGTCTGAAAGATACTAAGAACTTAAATATTATAGGTCAGAATTTGTTAAAAGCTCTAGAATATAGAGTTATGACAATTTTATGGAAATGAGAATTTCTTGAATAACTTCCTTCTTAAAAAATTATAGCACAAAATGGGTCATTATTCTCAAATCACACTCCCTATATGATCATGTATGCTTTTAGGTAGAAGGGATTACATAAACACACCAGATTTTTTTAAATGATGGTTTAATACATAAATATGAATTCAGCCCAAACTATAACATATTAAGTTAATAAGTTACATCTCTAAATAAATAAAGCAGAAACAAGCTGATTTTTCAAAAAACTACCTACTAAAAAAGACAACTCTCTTGAAACCACAGGTAACCAGCAGAGTTCAATAAAATGACATTCAAAGAATAAAAAGTTTACACTTTCACCTTTTAATGTCAGATGTGCTAAATTCTTATACTCAAAAATCATAATTTCTATCACTCAAAGAATTCCTTTAATGTTGTTTTAAATCTACATAAAGGTTCATATATCATTATTCTGGTCCTGTTAATCTTTTAGACCTTAATGCATAGTGTGCTTGCCATAAATGTGCCAAAGAGCCTGTGGTGCCCACATCTATGTGGGAAAGACCGCACTGGATAAAAATGAACAGCCATATTCTCTAGGAAGGATTTTGGTACAAATCTCATGCATGATTGAAAGACTGTTTAATTTCAAGTAGTTACTATTGTTGAATGACCCAACCAACTCTCACTGTAAGTTTATCATTCTTATTGTGTTCTTGTAATGGTTATTGAAAGCTCACATTATAGTGATTAAAGAGCATTTGTGCTCCTAGAGGAGCAGATGTTTGAAGTTGGAGGTAATTGCAGGAGATGGGTCTTTTGGGTGAGTCGATGAACGGAACTGGGCATAGGTAGACGATGACTTGAATCTAGAAAGTGTTCATCATTTATTTGTTCATTCTGGCTTGCAGGTCTCAGAGTAAAATGGGATGAGGGAGAAGGCCCAGGCATCCAGGAGTTTTGAAACAGAAATGGGTGTTGTGATTAAGTTTGGAATTTGAAAAGGGCTAGAAACGGAGGCAGTGCAGCATCCCCAGGACAGGGAGACAGTCCTGAGTATCAGCAGATGGAGGAAGGCAAGGAGCCTGCTTTCCTGAATGTAACCAGTGTGCTTATCTGAAGAAGAGAAAATATAGGGCTCAGCTAAATGCTTTGCTTCTTTTGCTGAGATTTTAAAAAATATTTGAAACTCATTCCTTGTCCCTTAGGCTTATTGTATAATAGTTTTGTTTTCCCTTACCTTTTTTCTTTTGGAAAATTAGTCTTTCCTATGTCAAAGGAAAAAACGGATTTCACTTCTGCTACGATCACAAATCAGATCAAAGCAGACCCATGCTCTGGAGGCTGCTCCAGTAGATGGGTAAGCACAGGGGGTCCCCTCTTTCCATGCCACGGACCTCAAAATGTGTATGTGAATTTCCTCTCTGCCAGCACCTGCAAGGGGGATGGCAGTGCAGATTTCAAGGACATGAGTTTCATTTGATACAGAGCATGTTAGAATCACAACATCAGAATCTAGATTATGCACTGCCCAGTGTTTATGAGCTGTGTAACTTGGGGCAGGTTCTAGAACCTTGAGTCTCCATTTTCTCATCTATTGAAAACAAATGCAGCTCTATATTTTATATCTTATGCAGTTCTATGGATTAAATTCTGCTGTAGTAAACATACAGTGAACCCTATATAAAAGCAAAGCATTGCTCTTTGCTTAAAACTTTTCCAATTATATAAGACTTAAACTGCCTTATAAGCCAATATTGTGGTACAGTATAATTAGCATTTAATACACAAAACAGGTGCTCAGCAAATACTTGCTGAATTTTTAAATACCTAAGAGACAGTGAAGAGGAGGTCATGGCATGAAGAGTGTTCCTCCTGACCTGAGTCCCAGGCATTTGTGCAGGGCCTAGTACAGCAGGGCACACTCTGGGTCATAGATCTCATCCCTTTCCTGTCCCTGTCCCTGTTGCTGCCAGTAGATGTAACCATCTGTCAATATACCAACCACTTTATGCCTGAGGCTACCTTGTTACTTTGCCCCAGCTTGACAGAGCCTCACCTAGAGGCCAGTAGGATCCCCGCAGGGATGGTTACAGAGATGCAGCCCTAGTGTTCCCACTCTTGGAGGCCAGAGCTCCCACCCAGCCGCAATCCATGGATGTCTCTCCCTAAGTTTTACCGTAGTGCCTGGAGAAAAGGTAGAGAGTGGGAGAAGGATGTCTTCCTACCCTCCGGGAAGGAGCCACTGAGGGAAGAAGAGAGCTGAGATTTCCACGAAACTAGAGAACAGCATGAAGTTTTAAATTCCCATGCCTTTCTCACAGAAACAATGAGAAATCAAATACTGTTTGTACTATGGTCTGGCTGCATTATGACTTTGGGGACAAGTTAGGAACTTTGCCACTCTCTATGTCATTATTTTTATGGACAGTTTCATTTTGTGTTCCGTTTAAATCATGTACCATCAGGCTTGTGTCACAGCCATTTAGAAGGGAGAAATTAGAGCATTTTCACTAGAGAGTGCTCTTATTTTCTGATAGTGTCGTGTGTGCATGAGGTGTGACGTTCTTGTCATTGAGACAACATGAGGGGAAGAAGGCATGAAATGGACTGAAACTTCGTGGCTTCTACTTCTGGTTTATACAGTAGCTCTGTGACCATGGGCATTCTCTCTGGGACTCTCTTTTTTCTCATCTGTAGAATGAGGTGGTTGACAAACAGGTTCTCTGGGGCCTCTTTCAGCTGCAGTATTACATTATTCCATTTCTCTGAAACTCCCAGCAGTGTCATTTAGGTGGTTTATATTTTATGGAGGGAAAATGTGGGATCTAGCTCTTTCTTCCTAACTTTGTGACTGCATCTACTCCATTGCCTGAAAAATAGTAATAATATCATCTGTCCTTCCTGCAACAGAAGTTTATCATGATAACGAAGGGGAAAGCAGTTTTGAAACTACAGTGTATTAATACATGTAAATGATTTATTATTTGAATGCGGAGAGTATAACAAGATGTACAATAAAGTTTGTGGGAAATATCTCCAGGATTTAGAAACACCTTCCCAACTATTCCTTATTCAAACTGGAAGGTATGAGTAGGGTAAAATAGTCATAAAAGACATCTTCCTTAGACCTACAAATGAGACTATTAGATCGATTTTTAAAAATCATTGAGTTTGGGAAAAGGCAGACAGAGTGTGAACCCTTAAATAGAAGGGATCTGATCTCCATCCTGAATTGCATAATAGAAACCATTATGTATGCACGTACAACACATGATACACACAGGGAATTGTGAATAATAGAGGTTGAAAATTCAAACTGTGGAGTTGGAAGCAGTTGGTTTGAGACCTTGCTGTGTGCTGTTTTCTAACTCAGTGACCTTAAACAAGTTACTTAATTTATCCAATTATCAATTTCCTTATTTCTAAAATTGGAAATAACCTAGAATTCATCTGAGGGTAAAGCTTGTAGAGTGTTTAACACATACTTGGCACAATGAGCTTTCATTAAACATTAACTAGAATTAATCAGCATTATAATTAGTAGCTCCATTTTCTCCTTATGTAGGAGATGCCGAGGACTCAGCTAGTGAAGGACACGTCAGGCCTGGCTCAACCAGCTGGTGTGCATTAAACAAATGCTCGTCCGCTGGCAGTATCTTTGCTGCCCATTCAATAGGAGAGGGAAGGACGTGTAACATGATGATACAGTTAGGAAACATTTATATTCCGTTTGTTTATATTAAGCCAGAATGTTTATTTCCAACTGTCTGTCAAGGTTGACATCTTAAGAGTCCATATTTATAATAAACATTTTAAAATGAGCTTTCGAAGAATTACTATCACAAATAAGTTGTAAGCCACAAAAGCAGGCATGCCTTCTTATTTCACAGACACCCATTTTCCATGCAATTCACAAGAATTTACTGAGGGACTTCTACATGCAAGACACTGTTCTAAGCCTTAAAGATGTGGAATTTAACTATGTTAAGTAACGATGTTTAAATAATTATGTTATTAAATAAACATACACATAGCCTCTACTTTCATGGTGCTCACATTCTGATGGGGGGACCATAATGTAAATATACAAAATCAATTAAAATATTTGTGAAGTTTGTGGAAGGTGGTAACAACTACTGGAAGAAAAACAAAGCAAGGTAAGGAGAAAGAGTAATGAGCAGCAGTTCCTCTCTCCCAGTTAACCGCTGGTCATAAAAGGTCTGTCTAATGAGATACTGTTTGAACAGAGATATTAACAGTAAAGAGGAAACCAACCAGATATATGGAGGACAAACATTTCCACCCAAAGAAGCATCAAGTACAAAGGCCCTATGGCTGAGCATGACTGGGGTGTTCAAGGAAGAGCAAGATCATTGTACTGGAAAGTGGATGGAGACAAGGGTGATTTTCAAGAAAATTAATGCCCCAGTGTGGCACACAGCCAACCAGAATAGATACCCTCTACAAACATCCAGGAAGCTGTACCTTGTGTGCCTACAGAGCATCAGCTATAGTAAGAAATAAGATCAGGGAACTCGTGGAAGCTGGGTCATGCGGGGCCAGCATGTTATCTCATTGTAATTTGTAGAAGCCAACTTTACCCACAAATGATAAGGTTTTCACTATTCATTTAAGGAGTATATTCAGTCATTCATTTTTTTTAAATGATTCTAAGAGAAGATACCATAGTGGCTATATCAATTTGCATTCCCACCAACAGTGTACAGTTTCACTTTTCTCCATACCTTCACCAACACTGTCTTTCATCTTTCTGATAATAGCCATCCTAAGAGTTGTGAGGTGATATTGCCTTGTAGTTTTGATTTGCATTTCCCTGATGATTGGCCAATATTGTTGGGGGAAAAAGTATTACGCATTCACTGGGATGTCCATTTTCTACTAGAAATTCAGCAATTCATTCAGTGTCCCCAGTAGGATAGTGAAATGTGGAACCTAAGCTGATCTTCTCAGCTACCCAGGTACCTTGGTACTAAAATGGAAATGGATGAGACACATTGTATTGGATTTATAGAGGAGCACATGGCAAAGTGGCTCAACCCTTGAGAATAAGACTCATAATAAGAGGAAAAGGTTTTTTTGTTCATACGTGGCCTGGGAAGACAGAAAATCCTCTCTGAGGTTGCAGAAGGTAGAGTCCAACTTGGTCTCTGGATGCTAGAACATGATGTCACAGGGTGCTTCTTGATATAGCCCCAGGTGGATTCACTGCCACATCCTCTAAACAAAGCTTTTAGAAAACCTGCTAAAAATTACTTGAGAGGGGAAATGAAGGCAAGAACCATTTGGGAGCCCATCACAAATTTGATGGAGCCAGGACCGCCAGTGGTACTAATCTGTCTCAAGGTAGCTATAGCCTCAGCAGAGTCCTAGGTGAATGTCACCTGTGGCCTTTTGCAGCCTAGCAGCAGCTGTGATATAAACCCCACCAGGGATAACAGGAACTGCATGGTCAAGCTTTCACAGCTTCTGAGGTCCCATGGCATTTTATATTATCAGAACCTGTAGTTGTAGCAGGAAAATGTAATAGCCCACAAGGAAGACACATAAGCCGCATTTTCATAGCAGGTACCCAAGATGATCAAGAATCATACCGGCTATTTTTTATTCATTCCAGGAACATTAATACGTAGCCAGAACTGTTCATCACTTTCCCTTGCTCCATCTGGCTTGGCAACTGAAGGAGCATGGGTTACACAAGCTTTTAGTATGTCAACAGTAGCAAAGATTGTGTGGGTCTTGGCTCTGGATTAGAAAGTGTTAGGTCTGGTATCAGGGCTCTGCCACTTTGTAGCAGGGTGACTTCTTCCTTAACCTCTTTAAGCCTTGGTTTCCTCATCTTTGAAATAGGGCTAATAATAGTGTTAGACTTTTAAGGTTTTATGAGGGCTAGTGAGAAAATGTATTAAAGGCATTTAGCACTGTGCCTGGCACATAGCAGATAGATTATTGCTAATTGTTGTTATGATGATTTAGAGTAGAAGTAGAATTATTTAGTAAAGTGAGCATGTGCCAGAAAGAGAAGAGGGAGGGAAGGAGGAGAATATGCAGTCCTTATAAATTTTAGCAGAGAGAAATTATTTAAATATAAGAGTTACTGACAGACTGTAACTGGCCCTGAATTATTTTGTTAAAAAAGAAATGAAATGATTTTTTAGGAATAGAGTTTTAGATGGTCATTGGAAGCAGTTGACTATTGTCTTTATTTTAGACCACTTAATGCCTGCGAACAATGAGATTAAATAATACTTTCTGGGCATCTCTTAAATAAGATGGTAAAGAGAGCACGAGGATAGTATTTGATGCCTGTTAAGGTAGAGGTTCCTGAGAGGAGCAACAAGGTAGTTAGTAGCTGTTCCACTCACTTCAGATTGGACTGACCAACCCATTCATTCAAGGGAGATTTTTGGACCCAGATTCCTTCAGTCTGTCTATCCAATCCCAGTTTGAACAGAAAGCTGTCAGCTTAATTTAGTGTCTGGCTGAATTCAGATGTAATGGGTAAAGGTTTCGTTTTTAATCAGTCCTTTCTGACATAATAGGAAGACAGAAGAATTTTAGTGGCTTTCTGAAGGTTAAATAGCTAGTATATATCCCTAACATTTGAGAAGAGCTTCCTTTCCTTTTGGTAGATGTGTGATTTTGGTAATTTCTCTCTCGTGAAGTAAAATGATGTTTCTCTACCTCCCTCCTGAAGTTGTTTTGCTTATCTTTTTAATTTTTTCATAACCAGCTGACCTTTTTCCTAAATAGGTCATTTTGTTGTGAAGCCAGTAAACTCGGTGTTCTGGAGATTTTTTGCCCAAGGAGGTTGAATATATTTATATCTAGATGTGTCCATATGTCAAACAGATATTTCAGTCTGTATTTGAAAGCTGTTATGGCAATAGCACTATAAAATTCCCTGCTTCATAAAAATCAAAGAAAAACAAATGCTCTTAACATAACAGACATTTTCAAAAGTTCAAAAGTAGAATGTGAAAATGAGAAAGAAGGAAGAAAATCTGTAAGAAAATCAGAAGCAAAACAGAATCTAGCCCTTTTTTATTAATGCAGTTATACTTTATGTAAACATTTAACTTCCCATTTAAGTTGTATAAAAAACTGATTAAGGATCTATGTTTTAAAAATATTTTCACAACATAATACCATTGTCTAATCAAAATGACATGTACAAGATAAAAAGTAAAATGTAGAGTTTTCGCTTCTGTCGTAACTTTTCTTCCATAACATTTATGCTGTTAACATATGCTGGAGGGTGCTTACTGCTGAATCTATAGGTTAGAATGAGCCAGGAAACTAATCTCCCAGACATGTAGTGTATAAATTGACATAAAGTGAAACAATATTAAAATCAAATCAAAAATGTTGTATCTAAAGCTCAACTCCAGCCTGTACTGTGACTTGATTGTAAAAAGCTCCCAAATAGTGAGGGATGTGAAGGAAAGTAAAGGAATACTTTGTGATATTAATGATCACACAGAATCATTCTTTAAGAATAAAATAAGGAACTCAAGCTTGGCACAGTGGCTCATGCATGTAATCCCAGCACTTTGGGAGGCTGAGGCAGGCGGATCACCTGAGGTCAGGAGTTTGAGATCAGCCTGACCAACATGGAAAAACCTTGTCTCTACTAAAAATACAAAATTGGCTGGACACGGTGCATGCCTGTAATCCCAGCTACTCAGGAGGCTGAGGCAGGAGAATCGCTTGAACCCGGGAGGTGAAGGTTGCAGTGAGCCGAGATCGTGCCACTGCACTCCAGCCTGGGCAACAAGAGTAAGACTGCATCTCAAAAAAATAAAATAAGGAACTCAAGATCCAGATATAAAATGATATACTTCTAATATTTACTGCAGTAAATCAGACAAGATTTAATGGATCTAACTGTGCAGTCTCTGTGTAAAGAAACACAAGTATGAGACATGGGAATTACATTCAGGAGCTTACAACATACTGACATGGCCAACACTGACATCTGAAAAGTTAAAAGCAAATTAATGAACAAAACCATTCGTATTAGTTTTCTATTGCTTCTATAACAAGTTAGCACAAAATTATTGTCTTGCACTCTGGAGAAGTATAAGTTCAGTTTCACTGGGCTAAAGTCAAGGTTTTGGCAGTCTGCATTCTCTCTGGAGGTACTAGAAGAAGACCTGTCTCCTTGCCTTTTGCATCTTCTAGACTGTATGTGCATTTCTTGGCTAATGGCCCCTTCCTCTATCTTCAGTGCCAATAATGTAACATCCCTCCCATCTCTCTGTGACCTCTGCTTCCACTGCTGCTTTCCTTCTCTGATTCTGCTTTTGTGGTTATATTGCCTCCTCTCATGCTGATCCTTATGCCTCCCTGTTATAAGGACCCTTGTGATTATATTGGATCCTCTCAGATGATCCAAGAGTCGCCCTGTCTCAAGATCCTTAGTTTAATCACATCTGCAGAGTCTGTCCCCTTTGCCATATAAGGTCACATTCACAGGTTCCAGAGATGGGTTGTGCACATCTTTCAGGGGGCCATTGCCACAACATTGAAACCTTAAACAAAAAAGAAAATTATTTGCAGGCTAAATTTCAAGATTCTTTAAGAGCACCACAGTCTTCCTCTTCAGCTTCATCCCCTACCAGACCTCTAAATTCATTATTTCTGGCTACAGTCCTCCCTTTTCACTTCTCCCTGTCTTTATTGATGAGTTCTTCTGTAACCTTATCACTTCAGATTCTTACCCATCCTTCAAGGCCAATCTCAAATGTTATGTTCTCTGTTTAATATGTCTGGTTTTCCCAAATTAGCCTACACATTTTGGTTGAAGGTAACAGAAGCCCAACAAACCCACGTAAGCAAGATCTGGAGCCACTGTTAACTTAAGTAATTGACTTGTTTAAAGACAGGGCAAGGGTGGATCTGGCCGTAGAAACAGCTACGATCAGGAATATGAACATGATCTGGACTATTGTTACTTCTCTCTGTGTGCATACCAAGTTCTGTCAGATCAGCTCTTCTAACTTTCGCAGAAGTGGATGTAGCTACAGGTTACTTTGGGCTCAACAGTTTTACAGCTTTTAACTAGAAAGAGACTGTCTCCTTCAGCTAGAGTTTGAAAACACTTCTGAGAGAAGGACTTTGAATGGCTTGGCTGAGGTCACATGTCCAACCCTTAGACCAATCACTGTGGTGAGATGGTCATATATTGAAGCTAGAGATAGGAAATGTGGGAAATAGTCTTTTTTCCACATTTTTCCATATTCTTCTATGTGGAAAAGGTACTGGACAGAAAAAAATTATTTACTGTCACTACCAACTTAGTGTGATGTTTCAAACCCCATTATATTTTGTTTATATTTTTCTTAATTTAGATCATTAATTATACTACCTTTATTTTTTCCTGTTTTTCTTGCTGACATACTGAGTTCTTAAAGCAACTGATTATGCCTTTCTCATTTTCACCCTACCCCTCCCACTCAGCACCTTATTCTATGCAATACTCATAGTAAATGTACAGTAAAAGCATTGAATTGGGTTGAAAATAATACTTTAACACAAGAGATATCTCAAGGCTGCTCAAAGTTAATTAAAATAGGTGCTAAAAATTCAGAGAAATTAAGTGCACTATGGAGTTTAATGACTTGAGAAAATATTGCAGCTTAAATTGGGACTTGAAAGATCAGTTGAATTTAGGTAGAAAAATGACATATAGCAAAGAGAATGGCATGTTACAAAATGCATGTGGCTGTAAAGGAAATAAGGAGTAACAAACTGTAGTCTAGGTACAAATGATTTTTTGGTGCTGAGACCTCTTCTATGACTGTACTGCTAGAAATCATAAATATTTCATGTTGATGCTAATTAAAAATTATCATTGCAGAATAGCAGTTTTTCCATGTCTTGCAATGATTCATTGTCATTTAATTCATTATTCATTTAATTACTTATTGGTAGTTTACTATGATTATTTATGCATATTAAGGCCTGTGACTTATAATAAGGTGCTACTGCTTCAAAGAGGGAGGTGAAAAGCTGAGGGAAGAGAGTGCTGAGGAGGAATTGGAGGAAAGCAGGGCCAGCCCTGATCATAGCAACTCAATCAGAGCCGATAGCTTTTAAGAATTTCTAAGAACCCTAGTGTATACCCTGAAGGGATGCCTACATTTTAAAATGTGCCTCTTTAGCAAATGTAACATCTTTGATAACAAAGCTGTGGCCTTTGAATTGAGGACCTCACCCACGGATGCATCTAGTTAAAATCTATGTAGATCTACCAAAAGTTATGTGCTATAAATTTGAAATAATACAAATCCTTGGATCAGTGTTTTTTGAAGCACCTTGGTCTTAATGTGTTCTTTAAGACAAAATGTGAGTACTTACTATATGCCAGAAATTACTATTATTACAGCATAATTAAATAATAATTGATACAATTACAACAATTAATAATAAGTGGGTGCTGCCTCCAAGGATTTCAGATCTGATGACGGGGACAAACACAGAAACAGAACATTTAAGAGGTATATGATTAGAACTGTGAAAGCCATAACACTGCCCCCAGTGTTACGGAGCCTCGGTGTTCTGCCTCCAGTACTGATTCCTCATACATTATCCACTTTTCTCATGCTGGTGCTGCTATTACCTGCTCCTGTGACTTGTCTTGCCTCCTATAGGAATCCTCTGTACAAAGAAAGTGGCTTTGTATTTGGAAGACAATTTTCATATGTTCCTTCTCAACCCAGAAACATCAAACTACTCTCACTACCTGTGGGATAAAGTCTGAACTCAAGGGCCTGATTTACCAGAAACATACCTACAAATTTGTGGTCATCCTACTAGCTCATCGATTTCTTCCCTGTATCCTGTTTTTACACTTTCCCCTAAATGAAGCCCGTGTGTCTTCTCTCTCCTGGAGAGTTATTCTTTGTCCACTACTCATCAAAACCTGTGAACTTTTAAGGTTTTAGCTTAAAATCTACCTCCTGCTACAAACCATTCTGAATGAACTTCTAGGGAAATTACTGCTTAACTATTAATCTTTAATCACAGACCTTTTATGTTATTCCTTCTCTGTGTCTAATGTCCATACATTGTTTCCCAAATTCATTGTTAACTAATAAAAAACCAGGACTCTGTTGTATTCATCTATGGATTCTGACATTGCCCTGCCAGGCAGCATCTAGTGAATATGCAATATCACAGTACCTACTTTGAATGTTGATAAGACAATTATAAATATAAATTATAATATAGTACTTTTATGCAGAAAGATCATTCATTGACATTCGTGATGTATTTTGTAATAGCTGAGAGCCTTGAAAAAGCTATTTTGTGATAATTAGAGAAAAAAATGCAGGCTGTTGGAACGAGGAAATCAGTGTTTTAAGAAAATTATTCTGACATCTGTATATATAGTGGGTTGATGGGGTGGGACTGGAGGCAGGTGCATTAAATCAAGCATAAGAGGCAAGTGAGTATCTGGGCCAGGATTCTCCCAAACACCCTGCATAGCCCAGTAGCATCTGAAATTATTTAAATATTGCTAAATGTTATTTGACAAATGGAAATAAATTCCCAGGCTTTATTTCCAGTAATTGATGAAAGTCCATCTTTAGCCAAGTAAGATCAGTTAGAGGGAATTTCAGATTTCCCACAGCAGCTATTTTTAAGCCTAGTCTTTGAGAAATCCTTTTGTCATTATGCGATTTATTTTTATTGCTATTGCTTATATCAGTGGTTTTGTAGGAATTAAATATGATAGCCTGTTTTTTTACATTAAAAAAACACATAATCATGCTATGATCACAAATAAGTGTTTTTTAAATAAAAATGGAACGTATTGAAAATGACCCCGGTCAACATTTGGCTTGATTCAGGACATCCAGATGCTTGTCTTCTCTCATGCTGCTAAATGGTTGGTTGTACTTTTAATTAGAGAGCAAGGCAAAACTTATGTCTAAAACGTTAAAGTAAAAAAATGGAAGCTTAGTCCACAGTCATACTAACAATCTTTTTAGGAGATAAGATTTACATACAATGAAATACAACTTAAGTCTACACTTTGAGTTTTGACAATGTATTCATTTGTGTAACCACACCCTAATAAAGCCAGAGATCTAGCCATGTGCCCTTCACCTGTCATTCTCCATCCTATAAAAGCACCACTCCTGATTTCTCTCACCATTGATAATTGTTTGGTTTAGAACTTCATTGAATTGGAATCATACCATAGATACCTTTTACATTGGGTCCTGCCACTTAGCATAAGGTTTTGAAGATTTATTATTATTGTGTGTATCAGTAGTTCATTCCTGTCCACAATTTGTTTTGATTGGTGAATATTGTGCTGTTCTGTTTTATGAACACACCACACATTGTTTATATGTTATCTTTTTGATGGACATTTAGGTTGTCTCCAGTATTTGCTCTCATGAATTAAGCTGGTCTGAACATTTTTAGAGAGTCTCTATGTTTTTTCACTTGTTAATTAAATACCTGGGACTGGAATTGCTAGCTCCAAAGGTAGCTAGATGTTTTACTTTATAAACTGTCAATTTCTAAAACTGGTTGTACCATTTTATACTCCTGTAAGCAATATATGTGGCATTCAGACATTTTATATTATTTGGTGGTATTAGTCTTCTAGTATGAAGTGATATCTCATTGAGGCTTTAATTTGCTTCTCTCTGAAGCGTATGAAATTGGGCATCTTTTTGTGCGTATTTGCCATTTATGTATCTTTTTTGTGAGATATATCTTAAAATCTTTGACTCATTTTTAAAAAATAAGCACTCTATATTATAAAATAATGGAAGTTATTTAATACAACTTAAATAAAGTTAACCATTCTCATGTCAGGAATAGTTATTATTAGCATAATTCAAGATACACCAAATCGAATAGTATATCCAGGCACAGTGGTATTTAAAAATTAATTTTTGAATGAATAACTAGATCTTATTTGAACTTCAAACTGTAATAATGTATCTGCAAAGTAGTAAGGCTATCCTTTGTTCCAAAAAAACCATTTATACTGTAGCCCCAAGGGATAACAGTTCAGTCTGGTTAGCTTCCCTCTTCAAAGTCATGTCAGTATTTTCACATATCCCAAGATGGCCTACTAGAAGCAGCTAGGGTGCATGGTTCTCACGGAGAGGAATGAAAGGGGCAAGGAAATACAGCACCTTCAACTGAAACATGCAGGTACTGGTGTGGGGACTAATCATGACTCATTTTTTATTGGGTCATTTGTCTTTTTTTATTAATTGGTAGGATTGTTTATATATTCTGGTTATGAGTCCTTTGTCATATATACATACTAATATTTTCTCACAGTCTGGTGCATATCCCTTTTATTTCCTAAATGATGTCTTTTTTGAGAAGTTGTTTTGATGTTGGTGACTAATTTATTATTTTTTTCAAAATGTAGTGCTTTTTACTGCAAAGAAATGTTTTTCTATTTCAAAGTAGCAACTATTTTCTTATGTTTGCTTCTAGAAACTATATAATTTTAGCTGTTAGGTTTAAGTCTTCAATCTAGTTTAAGTGGATTTTTGCATGTGGTATAAGACAAAAGGTTGAAATTCATTTTCTGTACATTTATCTGGTGGTTCTTGTGCCATTTCTTAAAAAGACTTTCTTTTCCTCCATTGAATTGCTTTGACAGCTTTGTTGAAAATCAGTTCACTGTATACGTGTGAAATCTATTTCTAGACTCAGTCCTGTTCCACTGGTTACTTGGTCTATCCTTACTCCAGTACCACACTGCCTTAATTACTGTAGCTTTATATTAAGTCTTGAGATGAGATAGTGTTAAGTCCTTCAACTCTGTTTTTCCTGCCAGATTATTCTGGCTATGCAAAATCTTCTAATTTTCCATGTAAATATTAAAATCTGTCAATTTCTATAAAACAGCCTGCTGGGGGCTTGATTGGGATTCCATTAAATCTAAAGTTGAATTTTAGAATAATTGATATCAAAATAATATTGAGCCTTCTAACACATGAATGTGGATATCTGAACAGTGTTTTGTAGATTTCGGTAACAAGGTCTTAGACATCTTTTGTTAAATTATTTGCTAAGCATTTAAAATTCTGTAAGCTATGTTAAGTGGAATTATCTTGTATCAGTTTTTACTGCTTGTATATAAAAATAGAATTGATGTTCATATTGCTGTACATGCCTTGTGATTTTCCTAAATTCACTTATGAGTTCAAATAATTCTTTTGTGAGTTTCTTAGTATTTCTAGAGACAAAACCATGTCATCTAGAATGAGTTTCACTTTTGCCTTTTAGGTCTTTAAACATTTTATTTCTGTTTCTTGCCTTATTACATTCACTTATTTTACTCCAAAATAAGTTGTTGAACAAAAGCAATGAGCAGATTTTTTGTTTGTTTGTTTCCAGTCTTAGGTTGAGTTGGTTGATCATGTTATTCAGTTCACCCAATAGATTCAAGTCACTGACATGTCAGTTCCCTTTGTCTTGAAGGACTCTCTATGGTGTTTTTTATAAGGCAAGTCTACTAGCAGCAAATTCTCTAGTTCAGTATTTTACTGTAAGGAATCATGTTAGCTGTAGGTTTTTTGTAGTGCTCCTTTATCAGATTGAGAATATTGGCATAATTTTTTGAGGACTTTTATTATGAATTGGTTTGAATTGTATTGCAGGTCTTTTTTGTGTAATTGGAAATGATTGTATGTTTTTTATTCCTTGATTCTGTTACTGCAGTGAGTTATATTGTTGATTTTCTTTTTTTTATATATATATAATTTTTATTGCATTTTAGGTTTGGGGGTACATGTGAAGAACATGCAAGATTGTTACATAGGTACACACATGGCAGTGTGATTTGCTGCCTTCCTCCCCATCACCTGTATCTGTTATTTCTCCCCATGCTATCCCTCCCCAACTCCCCACCCCCTGCTGTCCCTCCCCTTTTTCCCCCTGA
>PVKV010036312.1:0-15809 GCA_004027835.1 Alouatta palliata
ACCCCGTCTCTACTAAAAATACAAAAATTAGCTGGGCATGGTGGCACGTGCCTGTAGTCCCAGCTACTCGGGAGGCTGAGGCAGGAGAATTGCTTGAACCCAGGAGGCGGAGGTTGCGGTGAGCCGAGATTGCGCCATTGCACTCCAGCCTGGGTAACAAGAGCGAAACTCCGTCTCAAAAAAAAAAAAAAAAAAAAAACAGATTATTAATAATGTAGGTGCACTAGAAGTTATGATTCCAAAAACAAATTTCTTTGCAGGGTAACCCCAGATTCACTGGTTAGAGGCTGCAGGAAGGGACTCAGCCAGTGAAAACAGCCAGAATGCTTCTGGTAAAAGGGCAATTCTTTCCTACTACAGATCAAAGAATGTTTTTTAAAAAACCTTTTCTGACAGAGCTCATAGAAAAACAACTTGCAACTTATGTCTCACTTTCAGGAAATCTGAATTTATTACCAAAGCCACTTGGCTAATATTTTTTCTCTCCCTACATGGAACTGATATTTAAGACATAACCACAGTCAGCCCTTTCAAATTCATAACTTCATTGGGTTTTGATTTATGGTTTCAGAACATGTTGGACTCAGGGTATTCCTCCCTTTTGTGAATAATAAATTAATTACTCTAACTAGCAGCCAATGCCACAATGGCATAAAACGGTTCAAAAACACAAGATTATTCGATAGACATGAAGGAGCCCTTGAAATACTTGGCCTTCCCTTTTGTAATTCTCTCTCTTTCCTCAGAGTAAAATCATTGTTTGTCTTTAAATGACGGGGCCATCTTATTATCACCTTCAACTAATTACGGAATATAAAGAAGTTTTTCATCTCTTCCCACAAATTTTCTCCCTGACCCACTTCCCACACACTGTGGCAGGAGATGGTATGAAGAGTAATTCTGGGCATAAAAGCTTTTCAGGTCTTTAATAACATGAACTCACCTCAATTAATTAGGTGAAAATATTTCTCTGATTTGCTGTCTGTGACCTTGCTCTTAATAGCCTTCAATGAAGCCACTGCAGCTTTCACTCTCTACAATTTGAAGACAGTTATTTACTGGTTTATTCCTTTTACTCCATCATTTATCTTCATAAAATAAAATCAGTTCTAAATTAAGCAAATTTTAAATAGCAGTTTCTAATAGCCAGGCCAGGAAGACTTCACTTTCGATCTCGCTATGACCTGTTTTTACATTCAAAGTGGCATTTATTTTCACACACATCTTCCAAAGAGAATGAAAGAAACAGGGTTGGTTTTTTAAAATATAGAGACCAAAAATTAAAAAAATAAACTTAAGAGAAACTTTCATTAAATATTTAGTGAGAGCCAATTATGTTCCAGTCATATCCCGAGTTGTGGGAATAAAGATGAAACCATTCCAACCCTTACGATATCATGGGTTAATACAGGAACTGACGCTGAACAACAAGCTACGTCAAACACTGTAGGAAAGGAAGAGCTGACAATGAAATAAGACGAAGCTGGGGGTAAGAAGGACAAGAACAGAAGCCTGGAAGCACCATGCATCTTCAGGAAATGTTAAGAGTGAGGATGATGATGAGCAGGTCTCGGAAGGTGTGATGGTTAATGCTGAGTGTCAACTTGGTTGGACTGAAGGATACAAAGAACTGATCCTGGCTGTGTCTGTGAGGGTTTTGCCAAAGGTGATTAACATTTGAGTCAGTGGGCTGGGAAAGGTAGAACCACCCTTAATCTGAGTAGGCCCCATCTAATCAGCTGCCAGAGTGGCTAGCATATAAGCAGGCAGAAAAATGTGAAAAGAGAGACTGGCCTAGCCTCCCAGCCTACATCTTTCTCCCAATGCTGGATACTCCCTGCCCTTGAACATCAGACTCCAAGTTCTTCAGTTTTGGAACTCGGACTGGCTCTCCTTGCTCCTCAGCCTGCGGATGGCCTACTGTGGGACCTTGTGATCCTGTGAGTTAATACTTAATAAACCCCTAAATACATATGTATATTCCATTAGTTCTGTCCCTTTAGAGAATCCTGACTAATACAGAAGGGAAGCTGGATTCACTTTCTAGAAAGCGGGATAAGAAGTAACCATGTCCTGGGTGGCTCCAAATAATAGAAACTCATTCTCTAACAGTTCTGGAGGCCATAAATTCAAAATCAAGGTGTCGGCAAGATGGGCTCCTTCTGAAGGCTGTGGGGAGAGTGTGCTTTGACTTTCTTCTACCTTGTGGTGGCTCTGGGCAGTCCTTGGCATGACTTTGAGTGCAGCCACACCACTCCGATCTCTTCTGCGTTCTTACATGTTGTCTCTCTACATGTGTCTTCATGTAGTCGTCTTACAAGGACATCCATTGTGGGAATCAGGATGTTAACACTCACCCTAATCCAGTAGGACCTCATCCTAACTCATGACATCTGCAGCCACATAAAGTGACATCTGGAGATGCCAGGTGGACAGGAATGAATGTTCGGGGGACACTATTCAACCCAGGACAGAGGCCGTGCTGAGTCTGAATGCAGTGAGGCTCACGTTCCCAAGAGCCAACTGTCACATACCACACTTCACAATTTTTGTCATGTCAATAAACAACCCACTCTTCTATGCCGCTTCACTGTATTTTACATTTTTATTAGGTTAGCTCTCTCCCTCTTCTATTTTTCTTTTTTTTACTTATACACATTCAAGAGGAAGCATCATATCACTACTACAAATGGAAAATACTGCTTGTCATTCTATAAAAAAGCAGTCCCTTGCCTTTCTGGCACTAGGGACTGGTTTCATGGAAGACAATTTTTCCACAGACCGTAGGGGGACAGAGATGGTTTCAGAATTAAACTATTCCACTTGTCGGAGGCTGCAGTGAGCCAAGACCCTGCCATTGCACTCCAGCCTGGGAAACACAGTGAGACTACGTCTAAAAAAAGAAAAAAACCATTTCACCTCAGATCATCAGGCACATCAGGCATTACATGCTCATAAGAAGCATGCAACCTAGACCTCTCACATACACAGTTCACAATAGGGTTTGTGCTCCTGTGAGACTCTAACGCCTCTGCTGATCTCACAGGAGGCAGAGCTCAGGCACTAACGCTCGCCTGCCCACCACCTACCTCTGGCTGTGCAGTCCGGTTCCTAATAGGCCACGGACTTGTACCAGTCCATGGCCCAGGAGTTGAGGTCCCTTGCTCTAAGGTATCCATAAAATGTTTATCAAATTTTTAATGAAAATAGAATTCTAATAATGAAATATACAGCACAATAAATCTGACTGATTTATAAAAGTGCATACCCAAAAACAGATTCCTCAGTGATGAGACTACAACTATTAACCGTCAGTTAATATAATAAGAGATTTAGGCTGAGTGTAGTGGCTAATACCTGTAATCCTAACACTATGGGAGGCCGAGGTGGGAGGATCACTTGAGGCCAGGAGTTCAAGATCAGCCTGGCAACATAGTGAGGCCCCATCTGTACCAAAAAATAAAAATAAAATTTAAAAAAAGACAAGGTGTGGTGGCTAACACATGTAATCCCAGCACTTTAGGAGGCCGAAGCAGGTGGATCACATGAGGCCAGGAGTTCAAGACCAGCTTGGCCAACATGGTGAAACTCCGTCCATGCAAAAAATGCAAAAGACTAATCATTTTGTTTTTCTTTTTTGTATAATCTTTTTTCTGCATAATCTCACTTATACATGGAATCTAAAAAAGATGAACTCAGACCAGGCACAGTGGCTCACGCATGGAATCCCAGCACTTTGGAAGGTTGACGTAGGTTGATTCATTGAGCCCAGGAGTTTGAGTAGAGCCTGGGCAAAGTGGCAAAATTCTGTCTCTACAAAAAAAAAAAAAAAAAAAATTAGCTTTGTGTGCTGGTGGGTCTCTGTACTCCCAGCTACCCAGGAGGCTGAGGTGGGAGGATCACTGAGCGCAGGAGGTTGAGGCTGCAATAAGCCATAATTGTGCCACTGCACTCCAGCCTGGGTAACAGAATGAGACTGCGTCTCAAAAAAAAAAAAAAAAAAATTGAACTCATAGAAACAGAGAGTAAAATGGTGGTTACCAAAGGGAGCTGGAAAGCAGAAACCAGGAGATGTAGGTCAAAGCATACAAAGCTTCAGCTGCATAGGATGGATAAGTTATAGAATTCTAATGTCTAGTTCTAGAAATCTAGAAATCTAATGTCTACTATCTAATCTATAGTCCCTCCCGCAGCATGGGGCCTATAGTGAATAATGCCATACTGAATACTTGAAATTTGCTAAGGCAGTAGATCTTAACTGTTCTCACCACACACACACAAATAACTGTGTGAAAACATGGATCTGTTAATTAGCTTGACTGTGGTAATCAGTTCACTTATATATTGAAATATCACACTCTATATCTTAAATATATACGATTTCAATTTTAAAATGTTTAGAAAATTTTGACTTATGGTATTCATAAATAAAATGAGCCAAAGAAATTTAACCTCCTTCACTGATAACGTTGCATAGTGAAAATTAATTCCTAATTAAAATAACAATCACTTCTGCATAACAATCTTTGTCACCAGAAGCCATCTGATCAAAGCACGAGAAACCTGTTCTACCTACAAGTTTCAAGTATTTGGTAATATGTGAAAAATAGTGGAAGAAAGATTCCTTATATACTCACCTCTGGCACACAATTTGAGAAAATCCTTACAAGGAAAGACCTTCTAGCAAGTTCCAGTGTCTCCTCATAATGTTCACAATTGTTGATGAGTTCTTCAGATGGGTTCTTTTTTTCTTTTTGAGCTGAGGCTTGCTCTGTTGTCCACACAGGAGTGCAATGGCATGATTTCGGCTCGCTGCAAACTTCGCCTCCCGGGTTCAAGTGATCCTCCTGTCTCAGCCTCCTGAGTAGCTGGGACTACAGATGCACGCCACCATGCCTGGTTAATTTTTGTATTTTATACAGATAAGGTTTCACCATGTTGGCCAGGCTGGTCTTGAACTCCTGACCTTGGGTGATCTGCCCGCCTCGGCCTCCCAAAGCACTGGGATTGAGAGTGAGCCACCACACACCAGGCCTCAGATGGATTAATAACTGCCTGAGGTTCTTTAGATGGACTAATAACCAGATCTTTCAGAAAACGCTTTCCATATTATTGAACAGATGAATGAGGTTAAAGGGTCCAGTTTGTAATAATAACTGCTACCATTTACTCAGCACTATTATATCTAGGCATTGCATAAAGCTACTAATATAAATTTTCTCATTTAACTTTCACAACAACTTCAAAGTAGCTACTATCATCTGCTGGGGAACAGCAGAAGGATGGTGAGATTTGGCTGAAGCTTCAATTACCCTTAAGAAGAAAAGTAACTTTTTCTCCTTAAGGGTAAGTGAAGAACTAACCTAGGTGGGAGCTTCTAGCACCTATGACATCATGGGAACATAAACCAGAAATGGGGGCTACATCTCTGTGGCACTTTTCCTATAACACCTTGTCTCCGGATCCCAGAAGGGAATCCATGTGGCTGGGCTGCAAAAACATCCATGGTGGGATGAGTAGCCAGTGGAAGCTGGGGGCTGGAAAGCAGAGGGTAAGGGTGGGTCTCTGAGAGTGGAAGAAGTGAATGCCTAAATTAGGGCCATCAGCTGGCATGGTGGCTCACAACTGTAATCTCAGCACTTTGTAGGCTGAGGCAGGCAGATCACCTGAGGTCAGGAGTTTGAGACAAGCCTGGCCAACATGGTAAAACCCTGTTTCTACTAAAAATACAATAATAAGCTGGGCGTGGTGGCGTGCAACACGGGAATTGCTTGAACCCCGGAGAGGGAGGTTGCAGTGCACCAAGATTTTGCCACTGCACTCCAGCCTGGGTGACAGAGTGAGACTCCATCTCATAAATAAATTAAAAAATAATAAAAATAAAAAACACCTCTCATTACTCAGGGACTTCTGAAGCATTTTGCTTTGTGTCTGTGAAAAGTCTGGGAGTGAGATGCTATTTTCCCTTCTAAGATTTATCCTCTGCAGCTAAAGACATCTAGAAAATTTAAACTTTGTATTTTTATTAGCAAAGCGTGTTGACAGTGCAGCTCATGATCTAGTTACAAATTGAGGATTTGCAGTACTTTCTAGAAACACATAATTGTGAAATCAACCAATACCTGGAAGAAAAGTTCCAGGGTAGGCCGGACGCAGTGGCTCATGCCTGTAATCTCAGCACTTTGGGAGGCTGAGGCGGGTGGATCACGAGGTCAGGAGTTCAAGACCAGCCTGGCAAAGATGGTGAAACCCTATCTCTACTAAAAATTCAAAAATTAGCTGGGTGTGGTGGCCGTCACCTGTAATCCCAGTTACTCAGGAGGCTGAGGCAGAGAATTTCTTGAACCTGGGTGGCTGAGGTTGCAGTGAGCTGAGATCGCACCACTGCACTCCAGCCTGGGCAACAGAGCGAGATTCCATCTCAAAAAAAAAAAAAAAAGAAAAGTTCCAGGGTAAACATAGAGTGACAGTTACTATGTACAATTCAGGAAGCATCTTTTCCTGGGCAGTTTCCTTCATAAATGCATAAAATCAATGTATTTAATTGTAAATCATTATTTATAAGTAATAGTTACATACAAATGCAAGGTCTCATCCTCACGGAGTTTAGACTCTCCTTATGTACACACACACACACACACACACACACACACACACACACACAAGCACACACACAGCCTCTTTCTGCAAATGCCTGGGACTCTGTCCAAGAGCGTTCTCTGGCCACAAGACCAAACGTGAAGATCTTAGGAAAATAATTCCTTGGGGAGCAGCCTTTGACCAATGACCAGTGAAATACAGCAGAGAAAAGCCCAGCTTCCTTGTCCCACTCTGAGACATGTGCTACAGAGTTTCTCCAAGGTCCTCAGCAGACCTGAGTCCCAGTTGCCCTCAACAGCCACCTTCTCATTAATGCACCTTAACTGGCCTTTTTCCTTCCCCTGTCTCACTTCCCCATACCCTTCCTGGAGTCACTTTCCAAATACATGTGAAATGGGAGAGTTCCCTGACCCCCCCCCCCCACAGGACATACAACAGGCATGTGGCTCATCTCTTTGGCCACTGCTGCTCAAACCTCTTATGGGAGGGGGAGCATGCAGATGGGCAGGTACAGGAGCCAGGGCACTAGGCTCTGGCTTCACGGCAGCATCTAGGAGTGGGAGCCTGTGACTCCCAAAGCCCAACTGGGTATGTGTTATGGTGCACTCTTTTAGCCTTGCCATCTGTGGATGGCTTAAGTGTTAACCAGCTCAGTGGATCCTCTGTATTTTTGTAAGGGCACAGGGCCAGTATGACAGCTTTCTGTATCTCAAGCTCTTGTCCAGCATCCTGGGAGAATCAGCTCACACATGGAAGTGAAAAATGAATGCAGGGATTTTACTGAGTGGTGGAGGTGGCTCTCAGCAGGATGGATGGGGAGCTAGAAGGGGGATGGAGTGGGAAGATGATCTTCCCCTGGAGTTTGGTTGTCCAGCAGTCAATCTCCTCTAATCATCCCCAGCCAAACTCCTCTCAACATTCAGACTCCTCTTCTCTTTTCTCTGCTGTGATGTTCTGCTCTTCTGTTTGTCTCCTCGTCGCCTTGTCTGCTTCTGGAGCCTGGGGTCTGGGGTTTATATAGGTACAGCATAGGGGGTGTGGTGAGCCAAAAGGCAGCTTTAGGGCATAAAAAGAGAAATGCCTGTCCTCATTTAGGGCCATGGGTATCCAGGTTTGAGGGTGGGGCCTTTGCCTGGGAACTGCCCTCTTCTACCCAGTATTTCCCTATCTCCTGTCTGTATCAAGTACACTCAAAGTTGGGGACTACTGAAGAAATAAGACTGGTTCAAAAGAACTGTTACCATGTTAGTGATGGCAGCAAATTACTAAATACCATTGCAAAATCTAATTAACCAGATACTCTGTTGCTGGATGGTACTAATAACTTGTGGCTTCTTTCACTGTCTTCTATACAAAAGAGAAGAAACTTCAGTGGGCTGGAGAAAATAGCCTTCACTTTCATGTATAACATAGAGGAAATTCTCAGTCAAGGTTCAATCAAGAAAATAGAAGTCTATTCCTGGAATTTTAATGCAGGATATTTTATGTAGGGAAATACTTATAAAGGGGCTGGAAAAAACAAATGGTCAAAGAAAAGAATGAGACAATGAAGACATTTGCAACAGAAAGAAACCACTATCCAGTTTCTCAGAAAGTTAGATGCAGAGTTACCGAAGGATCCAGCAATTCTTCCCCTAGATATATATCCAAGAGAACTGAAAATACATATCTATACAAAAACCTGTACATGAATGTTTATAGCATTATTCATCCCAGAAAAAAAAAAGAAAGAAAGAAAGAAAAAGAAAAGAAAGAAAGAAAGAAACAACCCAAATGTCCATCAACTGATGAATGGCTAGATAAGCAAAATGTGGTGTCCATACAATGGAATATTACTCAGCCACAAAAACGAAGTACTGGCTGGGCATGGTGGCCCAGGCCTATAATCCCAGCACTTTGGGAGGCTGAGGCAGGTGGATCACCTGAGGTCAGGAGTTCAAGACCAACCTCGCCAACATAGTGAAACACCATTTCCACTAAAAATACAAAAATTAGCCAGGTATGGCGGCATGTGCCTGTAATCCCAGCTACCTGAGAGGCTAAGACAGAAGAATCGTTTGAACCTGGGAGGCAGAGGTTGCAGTGAGCCAAGATGGTGCCACTGCATTCCAACCTGGGAGACAAAGCAAGACTCCGTCTCAAAAAATAAAAAAGGAAACAGAAAAAGGAGCCACGATAATTGAACATTTCTTGGGCAAGAGAGACAAAGAGATGAAGAGGTTTTACCAGAGCTTAAGAGCCAGAGCTCCTAGCAGAAACTGGAGCCACTACAGAAGGAGCATGTGGTGGAAGCTGGCCCCAGGGAGGGGACACAGTCATGGCCAGGCACTCATTCATAAGCAGAAGCCCTGACTTTTCCCTTCCTCTTACCCACAATTCTCCTGCTATTGGCGAATCCTGGCCAGAAACCAGTTAGCAGGAATCTGAGAAATGTGGTTTGCAGGTGTTGGCTCCATGATACAGAGAAGAGTAGGGAGGAGTCGGGTATTTGTCTGAAAACAAACAGGCAAACACCTTGCAGAGAACCCTATCACTTCAAACATGAAACTCTTCCCTGTTGAGATTATGAATACAACCTAGCCAAGAGGATGGGTAGTATCATTTGTGAAAACTCAACACAAGCCCTTGATGAATGATTTTCTGGAGATAATGGAGGAATAAGAGAAGGAAGGGAATAATTATTTCAGAAGTGGTTACAACATGAAAATGGGAGAACAAGCCTTCCTTTAAGCCAAATGGATATTCTCATTGGATCTTACATTTCACAAATATCATTGAGCACCTTAGGAATACAGCAAAAGTGACACTGTCCTTCCCTCAAGGAGATTATTAAGGAAATCTCAGTCTATGGAAGGAAAAAAAATATTAACCAGCCGGACGTGGTGGCTCACGCCTGTAATCCCAGCACTTTGGGAGGCTGAGGCAGGTGGATCACCTGAGGTCAGGAGTTCAAGACCAGCCTGGTCAACATGTTGAAACCCTGCCTCTACTAAATATACAAAAATTAGCCAGGCATGGTGGCGGGCACCTGCAATCTCAGCTACTCAGGAGCTGAGGCAGGAGAATCGCATAAACCCAGGAGGGGGAGGTTGCAATGAGCCGAGGTCGCACCACTGCACTCCAGCCTGGGCAACAGAGCAAAGCTCCATCTCAAAAAAAAAAAAAAAAAAAAAAAAAATTAACCAGGCCTGGTTAACTAAATAACAAATTCAGGAATCATAACAGAATGGAAAGTGTTTATTTAAATGTAAATTTGAATAGTGCCTCCCTACCAAATAACTCAAAGAGCTTAAAACTGGAAGGACATCCTTCGGAAGTGTGTCGAGGAATCCTCCATTCTCACTGAATTTCAGTCTGTGTAAACATCGTTACCTCTGGGCACGCTGCAGTTTTCTTAAACCATACTCCCACACCCCTATCCCCTGCTAACATAATTGCTGCTCACTTTGGTATACTGTGAGGAATAACCTACTTAAACACAGAACAGAACTTGTAGCTTAAACTTCCCAACGAGAACAACCGGGGAGAAAACAAAGTCAGATTGAGACTGATCCAAGTTTCTATAAACCCTCAGGACACGTAACATTCCCAAGCAGATATGGCGCCAAACCAACTCTTGACATTCAAATGGCCAGTTATTATTTTGACATCTGTGAGCTGTTGCACCTTGCTGTTAATTTCATCCCTAGGAATAGTGTTGGAGGAGAATCGACCCTTATAGACATTAATCTGAACTGAGGCTAGATTCCTGCTGACTATACAAATGCCTTGAATCTAGGGTATATGCCCTACCTTGAAGAAATCCTAAAACAGAATTATTAAAGATGTATTTCTTTAAAAAAAAAAAAGTGTCAGAAGGTTCTTTTTCCTTTATACAAGCAAGTGTATCACGAAAGCAGATTTCATTTCTTTTGCTTAAGGTCAAAACAATGTCAAATAAAATAAAGCAAAAGATAAACACATACCTCTGAGGCCATTCTTGTCTCATTTCCACCTTTCCTCTTGGATAATTCTCAATATTAACACAGCTTGGGAGGGTGAGGTGACCAGAATTGAGAAGGGCCAAGAGATAGAATTTAACAAAAGAGCAAATGGAACTCCTACTGCATTGCAAGCTTATGCAAATGTTTCCAAAGATAAAATATTTCAAAGCAAATCCATAAATAACAAAGAACCGAGTCACCATTACAGTAAAGTCATACTTTTCAATAGCTTACTAAAATATACCATTTATTTTGGGCTCTAGCCATACATCAAAGCACAGCAAAAAAAAGTAAACTTTTTGCTTCTCAAAGTGTATTTATGAAAAGTAGAGCCGTATCAAGCAATACACATAGATAGCCAGTTTTGTTCTTGGACCTTGCCAGCTGTGTGCACCTAAAGTAGTAGCGCATTTGGCTATAAGACTTTGAAGTGGTTTTCCTTCTTTCCAGAGCTTTAAAGGAAAACTATCAGCAATTGGTGATATATGTGTGCGAATCAGCAATGTATATTAACATTATAACATAAAGAAATCAGTAGTAAATATATTAAGCTATGTTAATACATTTAATCATCTTAAAACACAGAAAAGCCCTACTAAACATAAAATTTACCCCAAAAATGACTTTAAATGCTTCCTTTAATTCGTTTAATGAAGACAGTTCCCAATTACCAGCTTATTTTGTTTTCATGTTTTCACTGAAATAATTAACCAGAAGAAATTAAAAATTATAGAAATTGTGATATTCCTTATCTCTTGATTACTTATACTGTGTACAACTCAGCTGAGAGTTTTAAACTAAAATACTTACTCATCTCATTCACACTGAAGAATATGTAAAACACAAATATACAAAGAACGGTCCACTCTTCTGAGAGTATTTTGTGCCTACTTAATAGGGAAAGAAAAACATGGGAATATTCAGGGCAGATGAAGAATCATAAAGTGAAAGATGGGCATGCTGGCTAGAGTGTTTGTGAAATTACTAAATATTGAAGATACCTGGTATTCACATATTCATACAAATGCACAATAGCAAATCATTTTGCATAATCTTTTCTATTAATGTGATAATAAAAACTAATTATGAAACCACACTCAGGTTACCACTGATTCTAAAATAAAGACGTGGACTATATCTGTGCACTACATCTGAGATTCTCAGACATTACTGTTAGCACTTTTTATTAGTGCTACACAATTTAGTGACTAATAATACAATGTCTTGAGTTGTTTGGTATATTGATCCCATCTTGATAACTGGATTAAATATTCCTCCATACTCCCACATTTCCTCACAAATGTAACAGGTACTCAAATATTTCTGACTGATAGACGTATTTATCTAAATTAGAGGTTTCTACCCTATAAATATATTGGCTGATATCCAATTCCTTGTTTCATTTTGTTATTTTAATAGCCAAAAGTTTATGTCTACATGTCAGGAACACTCATGTCAAAATTATGCATCAATATTCTTTTATTTACATTTCCCAGATAGCCAAGCACAGCTTAACTTTTTGTCTTACTCTAGAAGAAAACCAACCTGTTGTGTAAATGAATAAACAGTTCAGGCAACTACTGAGAGGAGGGTTCTTTCCTTTTTCTTATTTTATTTTGATTTTTACATATGAAACATACGTGTAAAATATAGACTTAAAAGTTAAAATACTAATAAAATGCTACTCTTCTTTCTACTAAGATTAAGAAATAGAACATGGCCACTTAGAGACTCCTGTGTCTCCTTCACCATCAAATCACCTACTGTCCCTCAGAAGGTAAGACCTATCCTAAGTTTTGTTTTGGTTACTGTTTCACCACCTGTGTATGTATACCAGACAGCATATTGGTCCATCTGGCTACTCTGGGTCTTTATATAAATAAACACATGCTGTATGCATTCTACAGTGATGTGCTTCTTGCACTGCAAGTCTGCAGATTATATCATGGGTCCATGCTAAATAAGCATAGAAATTGAGGGTGTTTTGAAATTTGTATACCAATTTGACAGTCATGTTATGTTGCTTGTACACTTTTTTGAATTTCACTTTTCTTGTAATTTATTTTTATTGTATTTAACAAAAGCACTCATCTACAATGAATTTAAAATTCAAAAATGAACTGGATCTTCACTGCAGTTTATATGAGAGACTTGTTTAGACTTCTCAGCCTCCCAAAGTGCCTAGACAGAACGTGGAAGTACCTGGGGATGGCTGTACTCTAAGCTCAGACCTCTGCCCCAGCCCCTCCTCACCAGGCAACATCTTGCTCTGTTAGGAGCCTCAAGTGCATACATGTTATCATCGAAGACTATATATCCAAGCTCCATTCACCCCCAACCACACACAATTAAACACAAACAGCTTAAGGCATGATAGCATGGTCCACCCTTGAATGGAGGGACTCAGGGTGCTTCGCATGGAGAATGGTCATGGTTTAAGGCTACCCAGCCCACAAAAAAGGGCAGGCAGGACACATGCCATGTAGTCATACCCCTTTGGTCATGCAGACACCTTGTCCTATCAGTAGGAACACAGTCAGAAGAGGCTGAGGGGAGGGCCCTTTAAAGCTCAGGGCTCAGAGCACAGGAACCCTCTTTCCCAGGTCAGGCAGAAGATGAGACTTGACTCTGGAGGTGGGCTCAGACGCTGGACCAGATTCAGCACTAGCTAAAACAGGGAAGACACGAAAGCACCTCTCCATAGACATGCCCGCAGGTGTGCCTTGTCAATTCACCATTGCCATGGCAACACTCAGAAGTTACTGCCCCTTTCCGTAGCAATAAACCAATGACCTGGAAGTTACCAACCTTTTCTAGAAATGTCTGCAAAATCCACCACTAATTTGCATGTAATCAAAAGTGAGTATAAATATAACTGCAGAATTGCCCCTGAGCTGCTATTCTGGGCACACTGCCTGTGGGGTAGCCCTGTTTCACAGGGAGCAGTATCTCTGCTGCTGCTGTTGTGTACACTGTGGCTTCAATAAAAGTTGCTAACAGCACTGGCTTGCCCTTGAATTCTTTCCTTGGGGAAGCCAAGAACCCTCCTGGGCTAAGCCCCAGTTTTGGGGTTTGCCTGCCCTGTATCACAGTCAAAGGGCAGTCATGGCTAGACGTGCTGAAAGAAGTTGGAAGCAGGTACCAACTGTGGCGGGAAGAAGAAAACAGAAAGGAAACACTTCATCTCCTCCTGCTCCTGAGCCTCCCATCCGGTCCCCATCTGCAGAAACTAACTGGAAACCAGTTGCTCAGAAGTCTGGGAAATGTGGTTTGTAAAATGTCAGCTCCAGCATCACACAGGGCTTCTCTAAAGTTTCTGGATACACATCCTTTGTCAGATTCTGCATTACAAATACCTTCTCCAAGTTTATAGATCTTCATGTCTGTGGCTGGTGTTCTTTTTCTCTGTGTGTTAGTATTTGATGCAGTCTCATTTTTAAAATTTTTTTATTTCAACTTTTATTTTAGATTCGGGGGGTCCATGTACAGATTTGTTACTTGGGTATACTGTATGATGCGGAGGTTTGGTGTACATAGGCAAAGTCATCAATCTCTTCCTTTATGCTTAGGGTTTGTGTTTCATGTTTAATATCAGAGTCACGAAAATAATTTCCTAAGTTATTTTATGAAAGTCTTATTGTTTAAAAACTATAGCTTAAAGACTCATTAAGGACTGTAATGCACCTGATATCAACTTCTGCATATAGTATAAGGTACAATTCCAATTTATTTTCATATCCATTCTCCAATGTCCCAGCACCATTTACCATTTATCCTGCCCTCCACTAATCTGCACTGTAACAACTGTCATGTATCACAGGCCCTCATATGTGTGGATCTCTAACTGGGCTACCTCTGGTCTCCTGATGCTCTATGCCCGTAACACCACCAAAGCATCTCAACTACCACAGCTTTGAAATCTTGATCTTGGTAGGCAACTTCCTGAACTCTGTTCTTTCTCATTAAGCATACTGGGGTTATCTTCTGTCCCTGCATTGCCATATACACTTTATAAGTAGCTTATCAAATTTCACAAAAGAAAAATAAACCCTGTATGGATTTTACGTAGAATTACATTGAATCTAAATTAATTACAGAAGAATCGACATCTTTACAGTACTGAGTCTTCTGATCTAGAAGCAGAGCTTACTTATGTTGGTATTTAGTTAGATCTGCTTTTGTATCTCTCAATAAAATTTTACACTTTTTTCATAAAGGTCTTGCATATGTTTTGTTACATTTCTTCCTCAGGGTTTCATATCTTAAGCTATTACAAGCACCTTTTTTACCAAATGTCTAAATGTTTGTTGCTGGCATGTAGAAATGCAATTGATTTTGTAAATTGACTTCAGATTTAACTATATTTCTAAACTCACTTATTAATTCTAATAAATTATGTGCAAACTCCTTTGTGTTTTCTATATAATCTCATCACTTGTAAATAGTAACTGTTTTGTTTCCTCCCATTTATTCCACATAACCTTTTATTCCTTGTTTTTCTTTGCTGTACTTGTAAGAACCTTCAATAGAGTCTCCAACCTCAACCTCCCAAGTAGCTGGGACTACAGGCACGTGCCACCACACCTGGCTAATTTTTTGTAGAGATGGGTTTCCACCTCCATATTGCCCAGGCTGGTCTCAAACTCCTGAGCTCAAGCCATCCACCTGCCTACCCTCCTAAAGTGCTGGGATTACAGACATGAGCTGCCACAACCGGCCTTAATTAGATGAGCGAATAAAGTAACTATAGGAAGGAACATTCTTGTCTTTTGCTAATCTCAAATACAAGGTCAAAGTTTTACTAGCAAGTAGAAAAGTGACTTCTTTTTTTAGAAACCCTTAACCACTTTAAGAAATTTCCCTTCTTGTCTCAGTCTGCTAAGAGTATTTCCTAATTGTTAAGGTGATCATGATTTTTGTCTTTTTTTTTTTTTTTTTTTTTTTGAGACGGAGTTTCACTCTTGTTACCCAGGCTGGAGTGCAATGGCACGACCTCGGCTCACCGCAACCTCGGCCTCCTGGGTTCAAGCAGTTCTCCTGCCTCAGCCTCCCGAGCAGCTGGGACTACAGGCACGTGCCACCATGCCCAGCTAATTTTTGTATTTTTAGTAGAGACGGGGTTTCACCATGTTGACCAGGATGGTCTCGATCTCTTGACCTCATGATCCACCCGCCTCGGCCTCCCAAAGTGCTGGGATTACAGGCGTGAGCCACCGCGCCCGGCCG
>PVKV010036313.1:0-15813 GCA_004027835.1 Alouatta palliata
TTTTTTTTTTTTTTTTTGCTTAGGATTGTCTGGGCTATGCAGGCTCTTTTTTGGTTCTGTATGAAGTTTAAGGTGTTTTCTTTCCAATTCTGTGAAGAAAGTCAATGGTAGCTTGATGGAGATAGCATTCAATCTATAAATTACTTTGGGTAGTATGGCCATTTTCACAATATTGATTGTTCCTAACCATGAGTGTGGAATGTTTTTCCATCTGTTTGTGTCCTCTCTTATTTCCTTGAGCAGTGGTTTGTAGTTCTCCTTGAAGAGGTCCTTCACATCCCTTGTTAGTTGTATTCTTAGGTATTTTATTCTCTTTTGTAGCAATTGTGAACGGGAGTTCTCTCATGATTTGGCTGTTTGTTATTGGTGTATAGAAATTCTTCTGATTTTTGCACATTGGCTTTTATATCCTGAGACTTTGCTGAAGTTGCTTATACATAGTTGATATATGCTATCCTGTAACTGAAAATTGGTAGGTATCCATTGAAAGATGGCATATTTATGTGTTTATAATGCTTATGTCTATTGGAATTTTTCATAAAGCCTGAATTCCAACACTAAGCAGTTATCTAGGTTAAAATGATTTTTAGAAATGTGATACATAATTATAATAATATCTGACTAAATAATAGAACTTACTAGTCTCTACCATCTAGGATTGTTATCAGCAATAGATGAAAGGTAGCATATTTATAATGATATCTGAGGTATATTAAGGAAATATAAGTATTTAACTATAACAGTAACTTCATCAGTGATCCTTGAATATTTAATGATCACAAACAGTGTTCTAGGCAATACTCCACGCACTTTATGAGCATTAAGATAATCAATGCTCATAAGAGCCTTCTGAAATATCCATTATTTCTTTCCATTTATAGAAACAAGACTGAGGCTCTGAGAATTTTAATAACTTGTCAAAGGCCAAATGCTAATCAGTAATAGACTCTCTGTTATATTTTATCTGGAAGAAAGAAGTAACTCCCTGAGGGAATGAGACAGTGGGCGAATAAGTTTGGATGAGTAACACGTTAGAAAAATTTCAAAAAAGGGAGCCAGGGAGTCTGACCATGGAAGCACCACAGGCTATAAGCATATGGGGAGATCATCCCATGCTATAAGCATACAGGGAGAGCACAGCATCCCATGCTATGAACATACAGGGTGAGCATCCCATGCCATGAGCATACAGGATAAGCATCTCATGCTATGAGCATATGAGGTGAGCATCCCATGCTATGAACATGTGAGGTGAGCATCCCATGCCATGAGCATAAGGAGTAAGTATCCCATGCTATGAGCATATGAGGTGAGCATCCTATGCTATGAGCTTCTGGGAAGAGCATCCCATACTATGAGCATAGAGGGAGAGCATCCCATGCCATGAGCATAGAGGGAGAGCATCCCATGCCATGAGCATATGGGGTGAGCATCCCATGCCATGAGCATACGGGGTGAGCATCCCATGCCGTGAGCATACAGGGTGAACATCCCATGCTGTGAGCTTACAGGGAGAGCATCCCTGCCATGAACACAGAGGGTGAGTATCCCATGCTATGAACATATGGGGTGGGGGGTGAGCATCCCTGCCATGAGTATACAGGGTGAACATCCCATGCCATGAGCATACAGGGTTAGCATCCCATGCTATGAGCATACGGGGAGAGCATCCCACGCTATGAGCATGGGATCTTCTATTTTGTGAAATAGATAAAAATATTTTTTAAATGCTAATATAAAAATAAGATACAAAAAAACTGTAGAGATACTGAAGATTAAATTCTAGCTATGTTAAATGTTTATGTCTACCAACTTAAAAATTGGGCAACATTTACTTTAAGAAGAAAATGGGACTCTATTTTTTTTAGACAGATCATTGTTAGGGTGATTTTTTTCCTAAGAAGGCACCAAAACTGCCAACGAAATATATTCATACATTTTTCTCTCTCTAAACAAACGTGAAGGCTAATTAAACTTTTGACAAAAGACTCTGTTTTTCTCAAAACCTATACTTTTTCTGCCTTTCAAAGAGTGTATCTTTTTCAAAAAGATACGAAAGTTTGTGTTAATTTATTCTTTTCACTGAAAAATTATTATATATATATTTATATATATATAAATAAGAAAAGATTTTCATACGTGTGTGTGTGTATATATATATATAAACATTAAGATGATGAAGATGATGAGGTCATTTATTATTGTTAAACTTTAATGGTGCCTAAATAAGGGGCTTGGTACTTTTCTTATTGGGCTGTTGTTTTTTCCGTTCCTGCTGGGTCAATAGCAGCCACTAAATGACATGATGCTAAATCAGACCTTTTTTTCCCCCCAAATTTGAAAGAAATAAAGCAAACCTCACCTAAGCACCAAATGAGGCAGTTCATGCTGGTTTTGGAAAAGGAATGAGCTCCAGAGAGAAAAATAACAAACTCAGTCCTGAGGTCTTTCCTATATATCGAAAAGGCCAGTTTGGAAAGGAAATGCAGAAAAACAAACAGAAGGTGCACGGGTTTCTTTATCATACCTGGAGAAGGATATGTTCAAATCCACACAGCCACGTCCTGGCGCCAGGCCTTTGCTTTTTCTTTTTCTTTTTCTTTTTAAATGGCACCCACTGCTCTATAAAATGATCTATTGGGACTTCAAAGCTGTGGCAATTGCATGTGGCACAGGATGTACGCAATTAATTATGTGATGCTTAAATGACAGGGTGTAGGAAAAATAAGAGAGAAAAAGAAAAAGGTTTAAAAAAAAAAAATTCCAAAGTAAACTGAAAGACCTGGTTGTCTGCCTGCCAAGAACCAGTAGCAGATAAGGCCTCCAGTTGCTGTGGAAACTCGGGCCTCCAGGAGCCAGAATCCAATTTCAGAAACCACAAAATCAACATAAACGTGTGCAAAAATAAAAAGGTTTGTTTGGCAAGTAATAAGGAGAAGGCTACCAATGTATAAAACACATGAACCAGGGTGACCTCAGCCAACTGAAGCCATAATGACGATGATGTCCACAGCAGATTTGGCACCTCTGAAATGAGCGGTAACGACACAGTCCACGCCGCTTTCTGTTATCAGGTAATTGCTACCTTTTTGAAATATTAACCGTCCACCACTTCTTCCCCTGCCTCACCTCGGAAAACATAACACCACCCTTCATGAAAGCAGTGTTAGAGAACTTGGTTTTAACCTGAGAGGACAGAAAACAGCGAGACTTTTCACTTGTTCCTTGATCATGAACTACACGCTATATTATCCAGGAAAAAGAAAAATAAAGAAAAATAGATTCTATATATAGACTTCTTTATCCCTTCTGCAATCTGCAAGAAACAATTGCTTTTTAAAGTAAAAAGCAGAGTTCACATATAAACTATTAATAATTATAACCTTAAGATTATTCTCAATTCTTTATTTAATTTGCTTAATTTTAGAATAAAGAAGTATCATCTAAAATAAATGTCCTTTGATGAGTGGACAACTTTTAATTTATTCTTATATTCTCAGAAATTATATTTCCTTTAAAGAATAAATGTGCTCCTATACTTAGTTCATCAATAGGTTTATTAATCATTTGGATGAGACCAACCTGTATTTCATCTAGCACTAAACATAGAGGGTTTTCAATATAAATTTCAGGAAATTTACAAGTTTGGGATCATAGAGAAAATGCACTAGTGTCTTGTTTCTGAGAAAGTGACCTAAAACTCTTTTCCAGGAAGTAAAATTTAAAAATAAATTAGAATTCCAAACAGATAAATACGTAAAGAAAGAAACCAAAACCAGCACATAGAAATTTCAAATATAAATAGATTGCCAATGTTTCTCACCAGAATTAGAGTCTGTTCAATCAGTAATTCCAAAAGGGAGCAGGGCATAATAAAGCATGTCCACCCCTTGAACCCCCATCATGAACTAAGCCAGTTCCTCAGGTTAGCCTTGGAATGCCCTTGCCAAGAGAAGGGGTCCATTCTGATGATCAGGGGGCTTAGACTTCTATTTTTGGATTACATTCTCTTGGGGTACAAAGCTGGCTAAAAGTTGGATACATAGAGACAGGTAGAAAGATTTTACAACATTTTTATAAAATCACAGATTTTACAACATAAAATCATGGTGGTAGATTTATACTTCAACAAAATAAATAATTTTTCTGGAAAAATACATTACAAAAATTCAATCTAGCAGTAGAAAAACTAAACCCACAATCATACAAGAAAAAAGAAAAACCATTATTAAAATGTTACATCAAAAAAAAAAGAAATTTCAAATGTATATCAATTCACTATAGAAATACCCCTGTCCTTATTTCTCTCTCATTCCTGTTTTTGCTTCTCAAATGGAGAATGAAATTTAAAATATGTAATTCCACTTCCTGGAAATAGCCTACATTGTACATCATTTGTTTAGAAAATGCCTCATTTGTGTGGCAGAGACTGGCTAAATGCATATCACATCACTTCTGTCATGTCTTGGGCTAACAGCTAAGCTCTGTGTCTTTGTAACTGAATTCTGATCAATGCAGTAGGGGCAGAAGAGATAAACACCACTTTCAACACTGCTAAATCTCTCTGGGCTCCTTCATACCCTACCTAGTTGCCCATTTGCCAGTTAAATGCCAAAACTAATGAAACCTTCAAGTTCCTGAAAGAAAACAATATGTGTCTGGATCCGTGGGTTACCGCCCACAGAAGTGCTGTCTAGGAGTGCCACTTAATCAAGAATATCTATGCTAGATTTTGATGGAATGACAAATAATCTTTCAATATGCTGAATTAACAAGATTTGCAGTATTCGCACACTCTATTCCCTATCCGATAAAACACCCCTCAAAGAACAACCTAAACACTACCATCATCTGTGAAACGATCTGCCCACCTCAGCCACCCAAAGTGCTGGGATTACAGGCATGAGCCACTGTGCCCAGCCCAACTGGCTTTGAAAATCCTCATCCTTACACGCAGATGTAGACTGATGACTACATTGTCTAGATTCCAAACACTACTCAACAAGTGTTTTTCGTTGAGCTGCACTCGTCTTTGGCATCTCCTGGAAAGTTAAAACATGTCCTATACACTCTGCCTGTTGCATCCAGCTTTATTATAGCCTGATCACATATCACTGTTACATAGATGCTACTTTAGTAAATACGCCAGGACTATGCTTCCTTGTCAGGATTTCCCAGGCATAGCACAAAACAATGTTAAATCAGGTTTAGCCTAAGCTGCCACCTGTGCATTGTTGAACTGTAACAAGTGAAGGTCTAACCCTAACAATGGTACCCTTACCCTAACGTTCGTACCAATCACCGGGTTTTGGCCCATCAGATGTAGCCAACTATTTGAACCCTGTTCAAATGAGGCAAATGGCAATGTCTGTACCTCACTTCTGTTTTATACACATAACTTTTTTTTCTATCTATAGATCTTCTACCAAGAGGCTGTGCTGGAGTCTCCTAGCCTACTCTGGCTCAGGAGGCTGCCTGATGCTCCATCATTGCCCCATTAAATTCCTTTAAATTTAATTCAGCTGAAGTTTTCCCTGAAGCTGGGAATTTGAGACCACCCTGGCCAACCACGTCTTTACTGAAAATACAAAAATTAGCCAGAGGTGGTGACACTTGCCAATAATCCCAGCTACCTGGGAAGCTGAGGCAGGAGAATCACTTGAACCAGGGAGTTGGAGGTTGCAGTGGGCTGAGATCATGCCACTGCACTCCAGCCTGGGCAGCAGAGCAAGACTCCATCTCAAAAAAAGAAAAAGCCATAACTGGCTTTTTCAGAAAAAATATTTTCTTGTTCCTCTTACAAAGAGCCCTTTTAACAGTTCTGTATAAAGAGTGAAGAACAACCTAGTCATATAAGGAAAACCTCAAAATCCATAGTCTATATTTCGAGAAATAATAGGTCAGCCACAGTGATGAGAATACACACACACACACACACACACACACACATACATATACACATATTTTTTTCTGGAAACTGTAAATGGCAGAGAGAAAACTCAGCCTTAAGCCATTATGCTGTCCTTGGACATACAAATATCTGTATTTATGGGTGAGATTTGCTCAATATAAAATTCTATCAGGAGTAGAGAAAAAATATGTGACCTGAAGCTTGAGAACTGATGATTTGGAGAGGAAGAGGCAATTGATAGCACCTATTTTTGTTTTCACATCCACTTAGGGCTTTATAAAAAAAGGAAACCTGATATTGAAGTGTTCATTTGATTCAATTTATATATATGTTATGCCACATAATTTTCTCACTGGTACTTGGAACTTTGTTTTTGTTACTAATTCACTTATAGTAAATATCTTCTTTTGAACATATTAATGGTACATTTACATAAAGAAATTTGATGAAGACCATAAAAACATGTTTAGAAGAATATTTAATGACTAAAGCAAAGTTTTGATATATTATAAGCAAAAAAATAAAATCAGGATATATAACATAACTTAAATCCTACAATAGAATATTTGATAAAGAAGTTAAATGTATATACAAAAAGCTAAAAAGCTATTTCTGCTCAGTAGGATTCTAGGTGATTTTTATTTCATTTTTTCTTTATGATTTTCTATCATTGCAAATTTTACATGCTAAAATTTGTCATTTGATTGTTTTAATAGGTTAATATGTGTTAAGATAATTCAGGCAATCAAATCTGCATTCAAGATAAATTTAAGGTAACCTATAGTATTAGGATATGTGTAAATAACATGAAAACAGATGAAAAGTTAATGAAATGAAATTCTCAATAATAGTCCTACCATTCGTTGCATGCTCATTTGAGTATTGTACCTATGTTAACTTATTTAATTCTCATGCTGTCTGATGAAGTAGCCATATCACTTCCCTTTTAAAAACAAGGAAACTGAGGCACAGAAGGGTTGACTAATTTGCTTAAGAGCTCTTAGCTAGTTACGGGAGAAGCTGGGTTTTGATCCTAGGCAGTCTGGCTCCAAAGGCTGCATTTTTAGGCCCTACACATAGGGATGGTTGCAAGAAATAAAAATCGAATTTGCCCTTGGTTTACTCTCTCTCAAGGAAAACAAGGAATGACTGGTTATATAGATTTATCTGTCTGTTATAAAAATAAAAATCCATCTGGATAAACAGATGTTTCTCTGTGCCTAAACTTGAAGAGGAACTGATGGTTGAAGTAACTAGTGCAAGAATGAGCAAGATTTTCCACCGTGTTATTATAGAATATATAGAAAAGAAATCCAGTCTGGAAAACAAAAGGGAGCAATGAATCATTCCTAGAACTCATGAAGCATGGTTTTTCAGAGAAATCTTCAACTTTTCATGGGTAAAGGTGGATAGAGACTTGTTTCCTTCCTAAGAATAGGGGACGTTGCTGGTTATAGCCCTAGCCATTTTCCCATTCTTCTCTTAATGATCAAAAACTACTGCCGAGGTCAGAGTGGAGCAGAGGAACAGAGTTAAACAAAATCTCTTTGGCGAGATCATTTCTTCCAAAGGGACTTGATTAATCTAATAATGTTGCACATTAAATCAATTTGCACTAAGAAAATGAAAGCCACACATGGTGATATATAGCTTATGGGAGCTCCCCAAATGAACCCCAAGCCCCAGCCAATGTTTTAGTCTCTTGCTACTTTTATTTTACACAGAAAATTAAATTTTAGCAGTTGAGTTCTATTTTCCTTTAGAATGTCTATTAAAAGTCTGGCTGTAATATTTATGAATACCAAAACAAGGCCACTAGGACACGTGTCTACTAAAAGCAAGTCTCAGTTACAGATCTGCTAAGCAGTTCCTCAGACATTAATAACAATGATTTTAAAATCATGATGTAAAACTAACATGTTTAAATTGGAAGAGCAAAAACAACAAAGGAGAATACATTTTTAAACGCATTACAATACAATTTCTTTAAGTGCTTTAGAATACTTTTTCTTCCTATGACTTTGATCTTGGAGTTAGAGGGTAAAGAATTAGGTTCAGCAATATGTTCATCATCAGATTTTATTATAAAACCTTCAGGAAGATATTTAAAGAAAAAGCTCAAATATTAAGAGTATGTTAAAGTCTAAACTGTGAGCAAGTAAAGAATCTTTTATCACCACAAAATGACTCTTCTGGCTAAAAATTCTCTGCTGGATTCTAAGTTTTTGTTTGTTTGCTTTTAGTATATATAAGAATTTTCTTATAAATCAACTTGGGATAGAGTGCGTAGAAAGAGATGGAATGATTTACTCTTGAATTGTTAATTGACGATGCCAAGCAGGGATAAATAATGATAAAAGACATAAAAGATAAACCATCTCATAAATAATAAAGTCGGCTAATGGAGAAACAGGATTTAATTTGAAAAAAGACTTAGTTTTTCATACTATTTTCCATAACACGTTACTCTCTGCCATTTACCCATTAGTTAAAGGTAAAACTGAAGAACATTGTCGACACTTAAAGATTCAAATATGTTGAAAAAGACCAATGAATCAGAAACTTCTGTTAAAATTCACCACAGATACTCAGGTCCAGCTTTGTGAGATGATCTTTGTCTTTTTCCCTGGATAAATTTTGTAAAAGCATAACATCTGCTGAGCACTAACTTTCAAACTGCAACATCTGTGTCATTAAATGTTTACATTGTTCCCCCCAACCCAAAGCAATGGAAAGGATAAATAACAGAGTGGGAGAGAGAAGGAGACGAAATGGAAAAAAACAGTCTTTCTTCACACTTTCTGAAGTCTTAAAATATCACCCCATCTAACATTCTCACAGTAGCAAACCTTTCCTCTTCCCTTCTTGCCTCCCTTTATGCTGACCCTCTGGGAGGGGAGATTCGTTTATTCACCCAGGACTGGACTCTGTCAAAAGCTTCTGTTCTTTTACTTGTTTCTGGGCATAAGAAGGAGCTTACGCAAAGGCTGGTCTTGGGATTGTAGAAGTCTTGTTGGTTTCTGCCAGCAAACTGACTTCTTCCTAAAACTTTTTTTTTAAATCTCTTTCTTACGTAAAGAAAGAAAGATGCTCATTTAAACTGCAGACATAGGGAGAAAAATGAGGTGAGACGGTGGTGATATAGAACAAGCTGATGAAAAAAATGCATCGTTTTCTGTTTGTTGAGTTCTGAATGGGTTTTGTTCTTCAATCGAGTTAATTTAGTAGCATTTTCTGCATCACTGGACTGGCTTAATCAGAGGGGATTTAGGTGCAATAGCACAGTGTGCTTCACAGTGTGCTTCACAGTGTGTATGTATGTGTGTTTGTGTGTGTGTGTCCATAAGTGCGTATGGTACAATGGTGATTTTTATACTGTAGAAAACTGCTGAGCTAAAAATCTTTCTGTGAAAAAAAGAGGGCATGGTTTTCTTCTAGTTAACTTTCAAAGGACCTGCTCTGTCATCTGGACCCAGAGTTAAGGTGTCCCACCAAGACTTTGCAGGGCAGACCTGCCTGGGTCCATTTCTCACTCCGCCTCCAGAATGGCACAACGCCAAATGTTCTCTCGGTAATCATGTGCACTGTGTAGCTTTCAGTTTTCTCTATCATTTACCTCCACAGACCTTTTCAAGTGTTGTTTTTATGGCTTTGCTCACTTTTCTGCCATGCTCCAGAATGTCTTTGCATGATATTTGTACTATAAAAGAATGCCAGATTAGAAAATCAAAATCTTGGAACCAAAGTTATAGATCCGGGTACCACAGAGAGCCAGCATATAAGGGTGTTTTTTCTAATGTTTTGTTGCCACCAAGGCATATTATTTCTTAAAGCAGAAGTACAACTCTTGAAGATTATAATGTAACTCAGCCATTCATTATTATCTTTTCCTGTGTTGGAGAAAGATCTAAAATATACATTTTTAGACATAACCTCGATTTTCACATATTTTTAAAATTTTTATGGATACCTAATAGTTGTACATATTTATAGAGTACATATGATATTTTGATACCAACATAAAAATTGTAATTATCAAATGCAGGTATTTGGGGTACCTTTTACTTTAAACATTTATAACTTCTTTTATTGGGAAGAAACCCATTTTTCACTTCTAGCTTTTTTTTTTTTTTTTTTTTTTTTTTTTTGAGACAGTCTAGCTCTGTCATCCAGGCTGGAGTGCAGTGGCAGGATCTTGGCTCACTGTAACCTCCACTTCCCAGGTTCAGGAGATTCTCCCGTCTCAGCATCCTGAGTAGCTGAGACTACAGGCACATGCTGCCATACCCAGCTAAATTTTGTATTTTTAGTAGAGACTAGGTTTCACCATGTTGATCAGGCTGGTCTCAAACTCCTGACCTCAGGTGATCCTCCTATCTCAGCCTTCCAAAGTGCTGGGATTACAGGTGTGAGCCACTTCACCTGGTCAATATAAACGACTTGATTTTGAACTTGACTTTCGTATTTAATAGGTTCGTGGTGAGTGTTCAATAACACGATAATTGAATTAAGGAACATAGTCTGAGTATATATGGTAGGCCTCACCACAGTGCCTTTTGTAAGGATCAACTTTTGGAAGGATAAGTTTCGTCTTTAAAAATTTTTTTTATTATAATGGATAACTCATGTGATATACCATAGTCAAATGAGAGAAATTGGAGTACCCGTCACCTCAAGTATTTACCATTTCTTTGTGTTTGGAGCATCCCAGTTCTGTTGTTTTCGTTATTTAAAAACATAGGATAAATTATTATTAACTATAGACACCCTCTGTGTGACTGAACTGATTTTTTGAATTTGGTATATGAAAGATTTAAACCAAGACAATCCCTACGAGTTGATAAAAGGGATAGAGGACACAGATTATCTTGGGAAAAAAAGAGTATGGTGGTCACCAGTCAAGAGTTTCAGAACCTCGGATGATGAGATGGGGTTTCAGGAATGGGTCTTGGGCCAAAGGTGGAAGACAGTAAAAGCCAGAAACCAGGTAAAAAGTCCAGTTAAACATGTGGGTTACTCATGATGGAGAAAAGATGGAAAGTTGAAGCATGATGCTTTCTTAGGTTTCTAAGACTTAATGTTCTCACAGACGTATCAGATAGCATTCCTCCAGCTGCATCCAACAATGCTCTCTTTTATTGATTCTAGTTCTGGATAAAACTGAGTTACCTTTGGCATATCCAGAATTGCTGCAATAGAAAGGAGGGAAAGGAGAGGACCAGAAAAGATTCAAAGTACAAGATGTGCTCTTAGGTGTAAGTCTTAGGTGGCTCTGAATCCTATTCCTGAAATCATAGAGATTACTAAGAGTCCCCTCCTTTTATTAAAAATATATGGTAATTACTTCAAACAACTCCAAACTATATATACATTTTATAATGATGATTTATTTTAAAATCTTAAATACCGACTGAATATTCAAATAGGCAACTAAGGCCTGTCTTTCGCATTTTATATGTTATCTTTGGTGATGCTAAGTGTTTGATTTCAATTTGGTCAGTTTCAATAAACTTTTCAGTCAATTTGGGGACGCATATGATTCAGTCATATCTTAAAATAGTAAACCATGTAGGTAGGTATAAAACATTTAGCCATCGAATTTACTTAACCTTATTATCATTGTTATTTCATGTGGTTAGTGTTCAATAACACTTAGAATATTTTAGAAAATGAATTGACTACATAATTATTTCACATATTATTGTATATGAGTCCAGAAGGTCTCATCATGAAGCATATAATATGTCTGTGATTACTATACTTTATGAGAAAGATATCTATTATTCTATGTCTAGAAACCTTAGGTTTCTAGATTACCATTGACAAAGATATGGAATATATTTTTGTTAAATTCTAACGAAATGGTGTGAATTTCCTAAACTAAGAGGAACACATAGTCTCAGTGTTAGTTTCCTATAGATTTCCATTTATTAGCCTATTTGGTATGTTATTTATAAATATGATCTCTATATGACTCAGTTTTTAATCACTACAACTATCAATGACAACTTTTGAAAGTTTTGAGAAATTCCATGATTCCAGAAAGACAGACACGGGAGAAAAATAACTGCCTCTAATTTCAATCCAAAGTTTATATGTGAAAAGTAACAACTGACTCTTCGTCCTGAATAAAGCAGAGATTACTGTAAGTAACAAACAGAAGACCTTGAGTAATTGAAGAAAATTATTTTAGAGGACACGACAAAAATCTTACCCAGGGCCGTATTTTACAATCCCTATTTTTTCAGAGAATAATGTATAAAGGTCCATGACCATTTGAGGTAAGTTAACTGAATGGTTACTAGCCTAGGGGAAAATCAACTAGAAGCCCTGTGAGGTCTTTTATGACCCTGTGAGTCTGTGAAATGTTGTAGTTAATTCTCTGCTATCACCCGAAACACGTAACTAAATGTATTCTCTGGCTAGATTCCCTCTTTCTGTCAATGGTACCACCATTCTTCTGACCACCCAGGCTTAAAATTTTGGAGTTACTTTTCATTCTCATGGCTTCCTACAGCTTAACCCAGTCATTTGCTAACTCTGTTCAATCCTTTTATATCTCTTTCCTATCCAAGCCTATCTTTCTTGTCCTTTGCAAGATCCTAATTCAAACACATTATCTTTTTATGCCTGTTCAGTGGCAGGATCCTTGTAAATGGACTCGTTTTCCATCCATGTGGCCCTGCATTCCACCAGTAGACCAACCTTCTTTAAGCATAAGTTTGATCTTTGTTATTTGTCTTCAGTGTCTCTGCTTTGCGTTTATCTGTGTGGCACAAGCTGGCAGTGAGTTCAGCCACAAAAGGGTGATGTGATTAAATACATTTTGAAATGATGGCCTGCCCTAACCTCTTTAAGAATTTCACAATGCTCATTAGCATAACAACGCCTTGAAGAAATCTCCCAATAGAAAACAAAGTTCATTTTACTTAACACAGTCATTTCTCAAATTAGTTGAACATGAAAACCTGTGGGTTTTTTTGTTGTTGTTGTTGTTGTTGTTAATTATATAAACATTATTAACATTTCTCAGATTGAATATTTTAAATGACATACATACTTTGGGAAACATTCATGAGTATCATAGCATTCCAACTCCTTAGCCTGACACCTTTCTTCATAATGATGTCTCTGCTGTCCAGTCTTATATTCCACTACTTTTATATTCCACCACTCCTCAGTTTACGTGGTCATCACCAGGAAGACATGTCCACTCTTCAGTCTGTTCTCTCTGACCACTGTTATTGTCCCTCCATTAACCTTTTTTTTTTTTTTTTTTTTTTGCGATGGACTCTCACTCTGTCGCCCAGGCTGGAATGCAGCGGTGTACTCAGCTCACTGCAACCTCTGCCTCCCGGGTTCAAGTGATTCTCCTGCCTCAGCCTACTGAATAGCTGGGATTACAAGGGCCCACCACCACGCCTGGCTAATTTTTTATGTTCTTAGTAGAGACAGATTTTCACCATGTTGGTCAGGTTGGTTTGAAACTTCCGACCTCAGGTGATCCACTCGCCTCAGCTTCCGAAGTGCTGGGATTACAGGTGTGAGCCACCTTGCCCTGTCCAGTAACTTTTATTCATTAATCTTAAGAAAACATCATATTTTGTCTTTCTAGAACCAATTCAAGGCCAATTCTTTAAAAAAAAATTTCAGTAGTTTTGGGGATACAGGTGGTTTTGGATTACATGGGTAAATTATTTAGTGGTGACTTCTGAGAATTTAGTGTGCCTGTCACCTAAGTAATGTACCCTGTACCCAATTTGTAATCTTTTATTCCTCACTCCCCTCCCAACCTTCTCCCCATCCCCTGGAATCCCTGAAGTTGAATATATCGTTCTTACGCCTTTGCGTCCTTACAGCTTAGCTCCTACTTATAAGTGAGAACATATAATATTTCGTTTTCCATTCCTGAGTTACTTCACTTAGAATAATGGCCACCAGCTTTATCTAAGTTGCTGCAAAAGACATTTCATTCTTTTTTATGGCTGAGTAGTATTCCATGGTGTATATATACCACATTTTCTTTATCCATTGGGTTGATGGGCACATAGGTTGGTTCTATATCTTTGCAACTGCAAACTGTACTGCTATGAATTTACATGTACATGGGTCTTTTTCATATAATGCCTCCTTTTCCTTTGGTTAGATACTCAGTAGTGTGATTTCTGTATTGAATGGTAGTTTTAATTTTGGTTCTTTAAGGAATCTCCATATTGTTTTTCTTAGTGGTCTTACTATTTTGCATTCCTATCAATTGCCAACTCTTTCTCGAAGACTTTGTAAAGCTCCAGCTTCAAAAGTAGATCATCTAAAAGAAATAAAAAGATAGATCAGTCTCCCATGACACGTGGGCCACAGCAGTTATAACTCTCATAGAGTAATTCCAAATTCATTTAACTCAATATAGCAATAGTCTATTAAGTATCTTCTGATTACAATGCACTGATGATAAGGAAATTCTAGAATGTTTCACACTAAATTGTTCATGGGGTATTTGTAGAATTGCAGCTATTGCTGTAATAGTGATGTACAAAGTACTAGAGAAACCCAGTTTATTCTGTTTGGGATTTAGGGATGATGGCTCATCTAAAACTACAGAAATGGGGTCTCTGAGCCAGCCCTGAATTTAATTAAAGTATTAAATAATTGTTACTATTAGACAATTAATTATGGTTAAATGATATCCCCATGCTGAACTCACAAGGTATATTCCCTGACTGTGCTTTCTGAGGCAGCTTTCTCAGTCACCATCATTATTAACTAGGATTCCTCATCAATTTGAGAACTATTATTAAATAACTCTTCAGTTAGTCATTCTTCAGGCTATATAAACCCAGTTCATTTTAGCTTTTCTCAGAGGTCTGATTTTCTAAGCCTTTAATCATCATTTTGTTTCTTTGAACTCCCTCCAAAGTTTCCATGCCCTTCTTTACTTAATTCTGGATACTATGCTGGATAAACAGCATAGGAATCTCATGGACAACCATACCAAGTGGTAAGGGTTGATTTAGTTCAGCACCCAACTCACAAATACTTATTCAGAATATCCCAACCCTGGAGTGCAAAACTTGGCTGTGGATCAAAAGTGTTTTAATGGCCTGTTCATACAGCATTACATGAGGGTGATGATTTTTTAAAAATTCTTCTGGGCATAATATTAAACTACAGAAACCCCCAAATAAGTACATCTACCACAGCACCAGATATTTTAAAGCTCTTTATGATTTCCACTATTTCGTTGTTTAAATAAATATGATATAGTAAAAATAGTTAAGATGTACATGTGTGTGTGTATATATACACACAGCTAAACACATTTAATAACTAGTTATATAAAAATAAGGCATGTAATCATTATTTTTTCACAGGGTTTTAGTTGTTTTCTTGTTAAGCAACAACGGCATATTTCTTACTAATCAATAGAGAAGAAAAGTAAAGTTCATCCTTAATTACAGATGAGCATCCCTGAATTAGACTTTAATATCATAAATCTGTAGTAGCACAATTGGCAAAGAGAAAATAGATTTCACTGATGAAAGAAAAAGAATTAGCCCAAGAGCAGATTTCCTAAAAGCAACCATGGAGATCAGAAATCAACGGAAACTTCATAATAAAGTAATTGGGATCGATGATAGACTGGACAGGGAAAATGTGGCACATATACACCATGGAATATTATGCAGCTATCAAAAACGATGAGTTCGCATCCTTTGTAGGGACATGGATGAACCTGGAAACCATCATTCTCAGCAAACTGACACAGGAACAGAAAACCAAACACCGCATATTCTCACTCATAGGCGGGTGTTGAACAATGAGAACACATGGACACAGGGAGGGGAGCATCTCACACTGGGGTCTGTTGGGGGGAAAAAGGGGAGGGACAGCAGGGGGTGGGGAGT
>PVKV010036315.1:0-15801 GCA_004027835.1 Alouatta palliata
TTTTTTTTTTTTTTTTTTTTTTTTTTTTTTTGTATTTTTAGTAAAGACAGGGTTTCACCATGTTGACAAGGATGGTCTCCAGCTCCTGATCTTGTGATCCACCTGCCTCGGCCTCCCAAAGTGCTGGACTTACAGGCGTGAGCCACCTCAACCAACCTCCAAATTTTTTTTTAATTTTTATTTATTTAACTGTGGGAAAAACCTTGTTTATAACAAAAGCATTTCCCTTTGGCTGATTAAGTACCCATACAGTGAAAATACATGGGCACTTAATCCTGGGGATCTTGCCAGCCTTGAGTCAGCGCTGGACACAAAGTCTCACCATGCATTCTGTTTATAATGCAGCTGCTATACTCAAAATAAAAAATACAAAAGTAAGGAACTGAGTTGAATGTATGGCCACCTCAGGAGATACTTAAGATTGTTTTTATTTATTCATTTTTAATGAGCTTACAATGTGACTTTCTTAAGAGTGGCTTGTTTTACTAAATCAGTAGTCAGCAGATATCTGAGTATTTGATAGACAATGAACTACATGCTAAAATGTAGACTTGGGGGGACGGGGGGCGAATGTGAAGATTCCAGAAACTGGTTCCTAGTCAACAGAGGTTTTAGCTGGGCGTGGTGGCTCATGCCTGTAATCCCAGCACTTCAGGAGGCCTAAGTGAGCAGATCACCTGAGGTCAGAAGTTCAAAACCAACCCGACCAACATGATAAAACTCCATGTCTACTAAAAGTACAAAATTAGCCGGGTGTGTGGCAGGCAACTGTAATCTCAGCTACTCGGCAGGCTGAGGCTTGAACCCAGGAGGCAGAGGTTGCAGAGAGCCAAGATCACACCATTGCAATCCAGCCTGGGCAACAAGAGAAAAACTCTGTCTCAAAAAAAAAAAAAGAGAGTGAGAGAGAGAGATTTTGTGCTAGTTAAATCACAAACAGTACAAACAGTAAAAAGAAAGAGAAAGAAAGGAAAGAAAGAAAGAGAAAGAAGGAAAGAAAGAAAGAAGGAAAGAAAGAAAGAAAGAAAAAGAAAGAAAGAAAGAAAGAAAGAAAGAAAGAAAGAAAGAAAGAAAAAGAAAGGAAGGAAGGAAGGAAGGAAGGAAGGAAGGAAGGAAGGAAGGAAAGAAAGAGAGAGAAAAGAAAAGAAAGAGAAAGAAAGAAGGAAGGAAGGAAAGACAGAAAAGAAAATTGAAGACCCTTCTATCTTTGTGAAAATTATGTAAAAAGACTTCTTCTTATTAGTAGAGCAGGCTGCCTCCCTCCCTCTTGCTGTGCAGAACTATGTCAGACTGTAGCCATGCAGGATCCTTTTCTAGCTAGCAACCAGTAAATAAAAAATTTAAAAAAACAAAACAAAACTTTGTCATTGGCCAGATCTCTTTTTGGAAATAGGCGTAAATTCACTAGTCTTACTTTAGCTACTGGAATTGCATCTTAGAGGAGAGAGAAGGAAAAGAACACAGCTTTTTAGAGCACATTATGCATCTACCTAGCGTGAACTCCCCAGCAGACCAGTCATAGCAGATAAATGTAGACTAAGAAAAAGCAGTACTTAACGACACAGCACATTTACCTCTTTAATTCGCAGAAACATCTGTTGTTGTCCTAGCTCATGTAGCCCAAGGTGGGACAAGGGATAGACTTTAAAAAGCAACAACACTTTGGCTTGATATTTTGTTTAAAAACAATGATGGTAGCCAAGCAGGGTGACTCACTCCTGTAATCACAGCACTTTAGGAGGCTGAGGTGGGAGGATCACTTGAGACCAGGAGTTAGAGACCAGCTCCGGCAACATAGTGAGACCCTGTCTCTACAAACAAAGAAAATTTTTAATTTAAAAAGTAGCAGGGTGTGGTGGCTCATCCCTGGGGTCCCAGCTATTCAGAGGCTGAGGCGGCAGGACTGCTTGAGCCCAGGAGTTTTGGGGTTTTTTTGTTTTGCTTTGTTTTGTTTTTTTGAGACGGAGTCTTGCTCTATTGCCAGGCTGGAGTGCAGTGGTGCGATCTCAGCTCACCGCAGCCTCCGCCCCTGGGTTCAAGCAATTCTCCTGCCTCAGCCTCCTGAGTGGCTGGGACTATAGGCGAGCACCACCATGCCCGGCTAATTTTTTTATTTTTAGTAGAGACAAGGTTTCACCATGTTGGCAAGGATGGTCTCGATCTCTTGACCTCAAGATCCACCCACCTTGGCCTTCCAAAGTGCTGGGATTACAAGTGTAAGTCTCCACACCCAGTCGAGCCCAGGAGTTTGAGATTGCAGTGAGCTATGATCTCATTACTGCACTGTAGCCTGGGTGATGAAGACAGACTCATCTCTAAAAAAAATAAAATATTAAAAAAATAAAAACTATGATGTGAATTCATCCAGGAAAAGTTTATAGAGAAAACCCTTCAGTTGTCCTGTGCTGACCAGGACAGAATGAGGGAAGTAGCACCAATACTTTAAATTTTCCTTCCTAGGGCTCCTTTTTAAGGCTTTCAAAGCAGCTTTACTCAGCTCATATTCATCCTCCCAAGAACCCTCTCTCTATTGGTCTAGCAGGATTTATGCAAGAAACTTGGCCATAGAGGGATTTAGTGACTTGTATAAGGTCAAAGTGAGTTCTCAGCAAGTCCAGGAATCAAGTCCAGGTTTCCAGCCCTCCTGGCAGATCCCCCTTCACATACTGGAAAACATTCTTTCCCTCACCCATCCCTTGCCCTGTGCTATTCTCAGACTGTGTTGATGCCCACGCTGAAAATAGAATCTCCCTACCACTGCCAGAGCTCTTCTTGTCACTGCCCGGCAGTGGGAAAGTTACAAGAAGGTGTCAATGGCCATTCAGCTTGTCTCCAGAATTGCCCCCAATTATGACTGCCAGATTTAGCAAAAACAATAATATGAGATACCCAGTTAAATCTGAAATTCAGATAAGCAAAGAAAATTTGTTTAGGATAAGTACAGCACATGCAATATTTGAGATATACTTACACAAAACATTTGTTACTTACCTAAAATTCAAGTTTAACAGGATGGGCTGGGCAGGCTCACGCCTGTAATCCCAGCACTTTGGGAGGCCGAGTCAGGTGGATCACCTGAGGTCAGGAGTTTGAGACCAGCCTGGCCAACAAGGTGAAATCCCGTCTCTACTAATAATACACAAATTAGCTAGGCGTGGTAGTGCACACCCGTAATCCCAGCTACTCAGGAGGCTGAGGCAGGAGAATTGCTTGAACCCAGGAGGTAAAGGTTGCAGTGAGCCAAGATGGTGCCATTGCACTCCAGCCTGGGCAACAGAGCAGGAGTCCATCTCAAACAAACAAACAAAAAAAAAATTGAATGGATGTCCTGTGTTGTATCTGGCAATCTGGCCTCCCCATGCTTCCCTACATCTACCCTGGCACCCACACACAGGAGTATCTCAAGGACAACACCCTCACCCAGCACACAAGGAGCAGCACACGGATGTCCTTCTTTCCAAAACCTAGGAAAGTTCTTCTCAACTCAATTGTGCAAAATGATTCTGCAATCCATACCTCAGAGAATTAGGCTCCTAGGTATTTTATAAGCTTTTTTTTAATTGCAAAGATATTTATGTATCTTTTTCAATTACAAAAGTAATATATATGTATTTCCAAAGACGGCCGCAACAATGTCTCCCATTCTACTTTTCTACAAAGTTACCAAGAGGTGGTGTCTGTGTCGTTTTCCCCATAAATATGGACAGGCTTAAGACTTGTAGAAGTTCTCAGCTGGGCATGGTGGCTCATGCCTGTAATCCTAGCACTCTGGGAGGCTGAGGCGGGCGGATCACCTGAGGTCAGGAGTTCAAGACCAGCCTGACCAATATGGTGAAACCCCATCTTTAAAAAAATAAAATAAAGGGCCGGGCGCAGTGGCTAACGCCTATAATCCCAGCACTTTGGGAGGCCGAGGCGGGTGGATCACGAGGTCAAGAGATCGAGACCATCCTGGTCAACATGGTGAAACCCCGTCTCTACTAAAAATACGAAAATTAGCTGGGCATGGTGGCACGTGCCTGTAGTCCCAGCTACTCGGGAGGCTGAGGCAGGAGAATTGCTTGAACCCAGGAGGCGCAGGTTGCGGTGAGCCGAGATCGCGCCATTGCACTCCAGCCTGGGTAATAAAAGCGAAACTCTGTCTCAAAAAAATAATAAAATAAAATAAAATAAAAAGACTCGTAGAAGTTCAAACTGAATATGCATGGCTTGAATATGGATGGGTTTGTGACTTGAAGTATGGATTGGCTTGTGACTTGCAGAAGTTCAACTTCCGACTACACTGAGGCCAGCATGCTGGTGGGAAGCCAGCATGAAGCCAGGCTACCTGGAAAAGACACAGATAGGGGCTGCACGAGGCGGACCAGTTTTTTGTTTTTGTTTTTGTTTTTTGAGACAGTCTTGCTGTGTTGCTGCACTCCAGCTAGAGTGCAGTGGCACAATCTCGGCTCACTGCAACCTCCACCTCGGACGCTCAAGCAGTTCTCATGCCTCAGTCAGCCTCCCAACTAGCTTGGACTACAGGCACATGCCACCACGCCCAACTAATTTTTTGTACTTTGTATTTTCACCATGTTGCCCAGGGTGGTCTCAAACTCCTCAGTCTAAGCAATTCACCAGTGCTGGAATTACAGGCCTGAGCCATCACACCCAGCCTAAAGCTTTATGATTCTGATGTCAGAGATTCTTTTGTTTTTTGAGACGAAGTTTCAATTTTCTTGCCTTCCCTGGCTGGAGTGCAATGATGCAATCTCAGCTCACTGCAACTTTAGCTTCCCAGGTTCAAGCAATTCTCCCACCTCAGCCTCCCAAGTAGCGGGGATCACAGGCATGCACCACCATGCCCGGCTAATTTTGTATTTTTTTTAGTAGAGATGGGTTTTCACCATGTTGGTCAGCCTGGTCTCGAGTTCCTGACCTCAAGTGATCCACCTGCCTCGGCCTCCCAAAGTGCTGGAATTACAGGCATGAGCCGATGCACCTGGCATGAGACCAGTCTTTTTTTTTTTTTTTTTTTTTTGAGACGGAGTTTCGCTCTTGTTACCCAGGCTGGAGTGCAATGGCGCGATCTCGGCTCACGGCAACCTCCGCCTCCCGGGTTCAAGCAATTCTCCTGCCTCAGCCTCCCGAGTAGCTGGGACTACAGGCACGTGCCACCATGCCCAGCTAATTTTTGTATTTTTTTAGTAGAGACAGGGTTTCACCATGTTGACCAGGATGGTCTCGATCTCTTGACCTCGTGATCCACCCGCCTCGGCCTCCCAAAGTGCTGGGATTACAGGCGTGAGCCACTGCGCCCGGCCGAGACCAGTCTTTAATGTTCTTCTAGCCCAGGTGTCAGGCAGGTGAGCAAATTAGCCTTCTGATGATTCCATCCTCCAGCTGTTGAGTCACTGCCCAGCTAAGGTCTAAGACAGGATGGAGCAGAAACAAGCCATCCCTACTCTGACCTTCCAAATTCTTGATCCCAAAACTTGTTGACATAATAAAATGATTGTTGTTTTATGTCATTAAGTTTGCAATGGTTTATAATCCTGCAATAATAACTAGAATATAAAACAAGCTCATTTCAGAAACATCAAAAAAGAAAAGAATCGCCTATAATTCTAGATGCAAAGGCAATTGCTTTTAACATTTTGAGCCATGTGCTTCCAATATTTTTCTATGGCCATATGCACACATTTTTCTACTTAAGCAAGCACAGTATTATAGCACAGGTACCATTCTATGCCCTGATTTTTGACCTTGACATTATTTGAAAAACCAGCTGGGCATGGTGGCTCATACCTGTAATCCCAGCACTTTGGGAGGCTGAGCCAGGCGGATTACGTGAGGTCAGGAGTTCAAGACCAGCCCGGCCAAAATGGTGAAACCTCTGTCTCTACTAAAAATACAAACATTAGCTGAGTGAGGTGGTACGCACCTGTAATCCCAGCTACTTGGGAGGCTGAGGCAAGAGAATCACTTGAACCCAGGAGGCAGAGGTTGCAGTGAGCTGGGATTGCACCAGAGCAAGACTCTATCTCAAAAAAAAAAAAAAAAGAGAGAGAGAGAAAGAAAACAAGTGTAGCACTCTAGCTGAAACAAAAGGGGAAGTGGTAAAGAGCACAGATGGTAAAGATGGGGAAGTGGTAAAGAGCATACTTAATAATAACTATTTTTATTATATGTATTATATATTACAAAATATTATAATTGTTATCTTTGTTACATATAGAATGTATTATAATATTTACATATTATAGATGTGATATATATTTATTGTATTTAAGATAATATATGTATTAAATGTATATTTTGTTTGTTTGTTTGTTTTTGAGACAAAGTCTCGCTCTTGTTGCCCAGGCTGGCATGCAATGGTGTGATCTCGGCTCACTCCACTACCACCTCCCGGGTTCAAGTGATTCTTCTGCCTCAGCCTCCCAAGTTGCTGGGATTACTGGTGCCTGCCACCACGCCCAGCTAATTTTTTTTTTTTTTTTTTTTTTTTTGAGATGAAGTCTTGCTCTTGTTGCCCAGGCTGGAGTACAATGGTGTGATCTCAGCTCACTGCAGCCTCTGTCTCCCGGGACCAAGTGATTTTCCTGCCTCAGCCTCCTGAGTAGCTGGGATTACAGGCACCCACCATCATGCCCTGCCAATTTTTTTGTTGTTGTTGTTTTCTTTTTTCTTTTTCTTTTTTTTTTTTTTTTTAAAGACAGGGTTTCACCATGTTGGCCAGGCTGGTTTTGAACTCCTGACCTCAGGTGATCCACCTGCCTCGGCCTCCCAAAGTGCTGGGATTACAGGCGTGAGCCACCATGCCCGGCGGTTGTTGTTTTTTTCTTAGTAGAGATGGGAGTTTTGCCATGTTGACCAGGCTGGTCTCGACCTCCTGACCTCGTGATCCGCTCACCTCAGCCTCCCTAAGTGCTGGGATTACAGACGTGAGCCACTGCGCCCGGCCAATTTTTGTATTTTTAGCAGAGATGGGGATTCAACATGTTGGCCAGGTTGGTCTCAAACTCCTGATCTCAGGTGATCCAACCACCTCAGCTTCCCAAAGTGCTGGGATTACAGGCGTGAGTCACCGTGCCTGGCCTAAATATATTAGATTTAATATAATAATTCTTATAATAATAACTGACATTTATTCAGCAATTTTTTTTTTTTTTTTTTTTTTGAGACAGAGTCTCATTTCGTCACCAGGCGCCAGGCTGGAGTGCAGTGGCGCGACCTCGGCTCACTGCAACCTCCGCCGCCCGGGTTCGAGCAATTCTCCTGCCTCAGCCTCCCAAGTAGCTGGGACTACAGGCGCGCGCCACCATGCCCAGCTAATTTTTTTGTATTTTTAGTAGAGACGGGGTTTCACCATGTTGACCAGGATGGTCTCGATCTCTTGACCTCATGATCCGCCCGCCTCGGCCTCCCAAAGTGCTGGGATTACAGGCGTGAGCCACCGTGCCTGGCCTAAACATATTATTATATTTAATATAATAATAATTCTTATAATAATAACTGACATTTATTCAGCAATTTTTTTTTTTATTTTTATTTTTTTTTGGAGACAGGGTCTCACTCCGTCACCCAGGCTGGAGTGCAGTGGTGCAATCTTGGCTCACTGTAACCTCCACCTCCCAGGTTCAAGTGATTCTCCTGCCTCAGCCTCCTAAGTAGCTGGGTTTACAGACACCTGCCACCTCACCCAGCTAATTTTTGTATTTTCAATAGAGGCAGGGTTTCACTGTGTTGGCCAGACTGGTCTCAAACTCCTGACTTCATGATCTGCCCACCTTGGCCTCCTAAAGTGCTGGGATTACAAGTGTGAGCCAACGCACCCAGCCCATTTATTGAGCATTTTACTATGCACTTTATACGCATTTTGTCATATAGTTCTCCCAGTAATCCTTTAGAAGCTACTATAAATATTTCCAATTTACAATTAAGGAAGTGAGGCCTCACAGAGGCCCAATGACTAGTAAATGCTATCAATGGAGGCCCGGTCTCACGCTCAGCCTGAGCGCTCAAACACTAAACATTACCACCTCCCTGAACAACTTGCCCAACTTCCGCCAATCTCATCTTCCGTACTTGGTCTTTTCAACATGAAATGACATCATGCACATGTAGTGCTTACACAGGCCTGCCATACATAAACATACGCTCCGCAGAGGCAGGGAGGCACCCTAATCGTCTTAATTACCGCACGGCCTCTAGCACACCCCAAGAACTGCCGCAGCAAATCAATGCACCTTCCTACACCAGCGGACATTTTTTCCTAATCACGCCTCCCCAGGAAATTTTAATACTACAGATATACCATGTATCTCTGTATGTACTGTGGCTCTTTGGAAGCCACAAACCATTGTGACATCTGTTGAATATCTGTGATGTTTTTCTCCCTTCTCTCTCCAGCATTAATTCCCGCCTCTTTTTTTTTTTTTTTTTTTTTTGAGACAGAGTTTCGCTCTTGTTACCCAGGCTGGAGTGCAATGGCGCGATCTCGGTTCACCGCAACCTCCGCCTCCTGGGTTCCAGCAATTCTCCTGCCTCAGCCTCCCAAGTAGCTGGGACTACAGGCACGTGCCACCATGCCCAGCTAATTTTTGTATTTTTAGTAGAGACGGGGTTTCACCATGTTGACCAGGATGGTCTCGATCTCATGACCTCGTGATCCACCCGCCTCGGACTCCCAAAGTGCTGGGATTACAGGCGTGAGCCACCACACCCAGCCATTCCCGCCTCTTAAGTATGTTGCCCCCACCACCCTCTCAACCCTCCCTCCTAAGAAGGCTTGGTCTATGTTACCTGGAAATCCTCTGGTGGGCCTGTCTTCCATGTCCTCAGGACCCACACCCCAATGTGGTTCCTCTGTACAACACTGCCTAGGCAAGCCACATGCAGATGTAGGACCGTCCACTTAAAACCCAGCCTCGGCTGGGTGCAGTGGCTCACACCTGTAATCCCAGCACTTTGGGAGGCCAAGCCAGGTGGATCATCTGAGGTCAGGAACTCAAGACCAGCATGGCCAACCTGGTGAAACCCTGTCTCTACTAAAAATACAAAAATTAGCCGGGTGTGGTGACGTGCCTGTAGTCTCAGCTACTTGGGAGGCCGAGACAGGAGAATTGCTTGAGCCCAGGAGGCAGAGGTTGCAGCTAGCTGAGATTGGGCCCCTGCACTGCAGCCTGGGCAACACAGTGAGTCTCCATCTCAAAAAAAAAAAAAAAAAACCAGCCTCAATTCAGACATGTAAAACCTCCACAAGAACAAATATACAAATTAAGGCAATGCGTTCTTTTTTTTTTTTGAGACAGAGTCTCACTCCGTCACCAGGCACCAGGCTGGAGTGCAGTGGCGCGACCTCGGCTCGCTGCAACCTCCACCGCCCGGGTTCAAGCAATTCTCCTGCCTCAGCCTCCCGAGTAGCTGGGACTACAGGCGCATGCCACCAAGCCCAGCTAATTTTTTTTTTGTATTTTTAGTAGAGACGGGGTTTCACCATGTTGACCAGGATGGTCTCGATCTCTTGACCTCGTGATCCGCCTGCCTCGGCCTCCCAAAATGCTGGGATTACAGGCATGAGCCACCGCGCCCGGCGCGTTCTTTTTTTTTTTTCCGAGACGGGAGACACCCCAGGCTGGAGTGCAGTCGTGTGATTTTGGCTCAATGAAGCCTTGACCTCTTGGGCTCAAGTGATTCTCCGACCTCAGCCTCCTGAGTAGCTGGGCCTACAGATGGGCACCACCATGCTACAGGCACATGCCAGCATGCCTGGCTAATTATTGTATTTTTTGTAGAGATGGAGTTTCACCATGTTGCCCAGGCTGGTATCGAACTCTGAGGCTCAAGCAATCCTCTCACTTCAGCCTCCCAAAGTGCGCGGATTACAGGCTTGAGCCACCACACCCAGCCTTTCCTTCACTTTGAAAGAGAAAAGAATTATCACTGATGCCAGGCAAGGTGGCTCATGCCTATAGTCCCAGCCATTCCAGAGGCTAAGGTGAGACTATTGCTTGGGCTCAGGAGTTAGAACCCAGCCTGGGCAACATAGTGAGACCCCATCACTGATTATTTTTGAAAAGATGAGCCTGGACAAATGATCTTGTCTGAGTTAAATCAACATGAACTTCCATGTGTTTTGCCCACCGTTAGATGACGTATCATCCATCACATGATGAAAACTGATTCCGAAGTGATGCTGCATAGTAGCTTGGGGTCATTAAATCATTGATTTATGAGTCTTCTGCATTCGCTCCAAGACCACAAATTTTTTCAGCATTCTACATTTTGATTCAAATAATCTAATTTTCTGCTCAAGGTCAGAAAGATCCTGTGTTCATTAATTGGAATGGAGTAGGTCTTTGCAGAGTATTAAGAAATAAAAATGATCATTTAGCAACTAGGAAAGAGGATAATCCATTGCTGAAAATAGTGTCCTCAATCAGCTTGGAAGGTTTACTATGGAAGAAAATGTACCCAGGCAAACCTCCAGTGACTTACCACCTTGCCAGAATAGTCCTCCTCCTGATGTGTGTTTTGAACTCCATTCTTTTTATACCAAACACAACCCTGCCTCACCCTCAAATTCTTTCTCGTGAATTATGCTTTGGTAGCATGACTTCAGTCTGCAATGAGGAGATATTAAAAGAAATAACCACATGGCATTCATATTTATCACAAGAATGCTGTGGAGGATGTTGGTCACTGTGCAACATGACGTCCTCTACTAGACAGTAGAAATGATCTTTGGTTTCAGCCCAGGGATAGTTGTACTTCCCCTTAGCAGCCAGTTTATTTTTAGATCCACACCATGAACCGTAGATTCTTGACATTTGCAGATTTGATCTTTGCATGTTAACTGCTCAAAAGGGACATGTCAGTTGTTTAACTCACAACCACTGTAAAGCCAGGGTGTGATATGAAACTTGCTAATGAGTGAGCCTGATACCCCAGTGCACGTTAGGACAGCTTTGCTGTTCGTTGACACATGCTGAGGATGTTATTGTTCTTCGACACACTGTCCTGTCTGATCACACCGTCCTCCTCAGGCTGCCTGCTAAAAAGCTCAAAGGGACGCGTTTTGTTTGTTTGTTTGTTTGTTTGTTTGTTTGTTTGTTTTGTTTTGTTTGTAGACAGAGTCTCGCTCTGTCACCCAGGCTGGAGTGCAGTGGCACAATCTTGGCTCACTGCAACCTTTGCCTCCCGGGATCAAGTGATTCTCTGCCTCAGCCTCCTGAGTAGCTGGGATTACAAGCACCTGCCACCACGCCTGGCTACTTTTTGTATTTTTAGTAGAGACAGGGTTTCACCATGTTGTCCAGGCTGGTCTCGAACTCCTGACCTCGTGATCCACCCACCTCAGCCTCCCAAAGTGCTGGGATTACAGGCATGAGCCACCGTGCCTGGCTTTTAGAGGGAGTTTTATGCCCTCCTTCTGACTGTACTTTCTGTGCTCTAACCTCATTCTTCGTAAAGATTCCATCCTAATGCAGTAAGTTTAGAGTTCCCAGGGGCCTTTCCCAAGGAGCCAGTAGTCTGCATGGTGTCACTTCACTGTGAACAAGCTCGCCTGGGAGCTGGGCTCAGCAACAGGACAAAACTGAGCGTCTCTCCGCGGCTCAGAGCCACCTCACTACCAGAAATGCTCGCTTCATGGGAAGAGCTCCGTCTTGGTGGCAGAGAGGGATGAGGGGTGAGGGAAAACAGGAGGAAGTGAAATACTTGCCTTTCTCCCACACTAGGAAAAGGGATCATCTTTCCGGGCAAATGAGGGAGAGGGCCAATTCCAAATGTCGAGTGTTGAGAATTACTCCTGGGTGTGTCCAGCAGAGGGCGCTCTGGTATAGGTAGAAAGAACAGCAGCGTCATCCACTCCTGGGGAAAATCGAGAGATTTAGGTGGCTGCCTGGCAAGCTCCAGAACTTGTATACAGGGGCTTGGGACAACATTCTGAATGGAAGCTCAAAGGAATTCAAAGGTATGCTTACATAGGATGAGAGGGCTTGCAATTGCCCAGAGAAATCCTTGCAGCTTCAGCAGCCCTTCCCAACGAGCCACCCCTTAGAACAGTCATCAAAAACGTGTAAAATATTTCCAGCTATGAAGAATTCTCTTAGGCGGCGCCGCGACGCGCCTCGGGGGCGGTTCTCAGACGCGTGCCGCTCTCTTACCCTCGGACCTCAGAAGTCCGTGCGGGTGCCGGAGGCGGCGGCGGCAGCGGTGATCCGGTCCTTGTGGGTTAGAAGAACCCTGCAAAAATGTCTCTCTATCCATCTCTTGAAGACTTGAAGGTAGACCAAAAAAGCTCAAACCGCTTTTTCTGCAAACCCTGCCAACCCAGCAGTTTTGTCAAGCTTCTGCTCCCATCTCTCTGGATGGAAATCTCTATCCCAAACTATATCCGGAGCTCTCGCCATACGTAGGCCGGCGTTTAAATGAAGAAGAAATACGTGCAAATGCGGCCATGGTTTCTAGTGCACCAATTCAGAGGCAGTTGGTAGCAAGCCCTTCCGGCATGATCTGTATGGTGGCTCTTGTATGGTAATGATGCTGGAATTCGTAGAGCAGAAATTAAGCAAAGGATACGTGAAGTCATTTTGCGTAAGGATTAAGATGGAAAAATTGCACTCAGGTTTAAATCAATAGATCATAGTATATTTGTTCAGGTAGTCCGGGCTAATTCTCCAGCCTCATTGGTTGCTCTGAGATTTGGGGACCAAGTACTCCAGATCAGTGATGAAAACTGCAGGGTGGAGCTCTGATAAAGCGCCTAAGGAGCTCACACAGGCTTTTGGAGAGAAGATTACCATGACCATCCATGACAGGCCCTTGGAACTGACAATTGCCATGCATAAAGATAGCAATGGACATGTTGGTTTTATCTTTTTAAATGGAAAAATAGGCCGGGCGCAGTAGCTCACGCCTGTAATCTCAGCACTTTGGGAGGCCGAGGTGGGCGGATCACAAGGTCAGGAATTCGAGACCAGCATGGCCAATATGGTGAAACCCCATCTCTTAAAAAAAAACGGAAAAATAAGCCCGGGGCCTGGCTCACACCTGTAACCCCAGCACTTTGGGAGGCGGGCGAATTGCTAGGTCAGGAGTTTGAGACCAGCCTGACAACAGGGAGAAACTCCATCTCTACTAAAAATACAAAAATTAGCCAGGCTGGTGGCACTCACCTGTAATTCCAGCCACTCAGGAGGCTGAGGCAGGAGAATCGCTTGAACCTGAGAGGCAGAGGTTTCAGTGAGCTGAGATCATATCACTGCACTCCAGCCTGGGCGACAGAGAGAGACTCTATTTCAAAAAAAAAACAAAAACAAAACAAAACACAATTGCCCAGCCGTCGTGGCTGGCATCTGTAATCCCAGCTACTTGGGAGGCTGAGGCAGAAGAATCACTTGAACCCAGGAGCCGGAGGTTGCCATAAGCCGAGATTGTGCCACTGCACTCCAACTTGGGCAACAAAAGTGAAACTTCGTCTCAAAAAAAAAAATTACCGTTAGCCCTATAGCACTTCCAGACTTGACACTAGAACCTTGGGTATCTTCAGTGCTCTGTACTACCCAACAAGGTAAATACTATTAGTCTCTCTTTGCAGATGAAGACACTAAGGGCAGTGGTCATGTATTAAATGTCATCATCATCAGCGTTTGGACCCAAGTCTGTATTGAAGTCAAAAGCCTGAGCTGTTCTCATCACTCCATTCTGTCTCTCAACAGTCTCACTGTGTTGCCCAGGCTGGGGTGCAGTGGCACCATCTCGGCTCACTGCAACCTCCGACTCCTGGGTTCAAGGGATTCTCCTGCTTCGGCCTCTCTAGTAGCTGGGTACTACAGGCACTTGCTACCACACCCGGCTAATTTTTGTATTTTTAGTAGAGACGGAGTTTCACCACGTTAGCCAGGCTGGTCTCAAACTCCTGACCTCAAGTGATCCACCTGCCTCAGCCTCCCAAGGTGCTGGGATTACGGGCGTGAGCCACCATGCTCAGCCCATTCTGTCTCTCTCAAGTAATACTTCCTAGGAATTGTATTTCATTACATAACAGTGTTTTGAAGAAGAAATGAAGAGCCAAAGGAGCAAAGCCTTGGTAAATCATGGTCCTTATAGGGAAGAAGAGTCTTGTTAAGATGGTCCTGATGTCACATCTCAGAGGCACACAGCCTTCTCCATCACTCCTAGGTCTCCTAGGCTATACATTTCCCCTCAGCAAAACCACTAGTTTTGAATATTAATATTCAATATTACTATTCAAAGCTTGAGTATTAATATTAATATTCAAATTTTGATTGTTAACAATGTTGATTTGAATATTAATGATGATTTCCCAATTGCCTTAAATGAGTGTCTAACACCTTTGTACTGAAAGTCAAGTGTATGACAGGAAAATGCTGAACATCTCTTTTTCACAAATCCTGTAGGTGGCACCCATGTACTGGTTTCAACTGAAAGAACGCGTTGACCTTTCAGGAATCATACTAGGCACAGATGCATCTTACGTAACGACTCCTTTTATTCTAAGTAAAAGAGAAAGACTATAGCCTCGCTCCCTGTGCCTTCATCTAAAAATTCTCCCTTTAACAAGGCTTGTATCCACCTGGAGAAGACATAACCCATGCCCCTGCGGGAGAAGTGCCACCTTCCAAGCACCTCTCTAAGGCCAGTCATGTGACCTTCAGCAGGCACCTGACCTCTTAGAGTTCCTAATTTCTCATCTAGAAAATGAGAAGGGTGAGGCCAGCCACTGTGGCTCAGGTCTACAATCCCAGCACTTTGGGAGGCCGAGGCGGGTGAATCCCTTGAGGTCGGGAATTTGAGACCAGCCAGGGGGCAATGTGGCAAAACCCTGTTTCTACTAAAAATGCAAAACATTATCGGGGCTTAGTGGCGCACACCTGTAATCCCAGCTACTCAGGAGGCTGAGACAGGAGAATCGCTTGAACCTGGGTGGAGGAGGCTGCAGTGAGCCAAGATGGCGCTGCTGCACTCCAGCCTGGGTGACAGAGCAAGAATCTGTCTCTAATAATAATAAAGCCCCTTCTAACTCATAAACTTTACTTTGTTCTCCCCTAAAATGAATCCCGAATGGTCCCTTAGTAAAAGGAAAGAACTTACCAAATCAGAGTTGAAAGGGACTATGAGGAGAATCCAGCTCAAAAAGCCACTCTGCCCTCAGAAATCTACCATATCTCTCCCAAAAAGTCATCCACCTGGAATCATCAGTCCATTACATCACACAGTGACCCATCCTGTATGGGCTCCCAAGCCCTGGCCCTGATCCTACACCCTCAGGTAAGCCTCACCCCTGTTCCAAGAGCCCCTTTCTATACTCACACATGCAAGCGCACACACACACTCAATTTGTCTTTGTCCCTTTCAACTCTACTACCTACAAGTGAGTGAAACGCTTCGGGTAAAGTTTAACTAAAGTAGAGTAGAACAGAACTGTCAACTTCCTTGTTCAAAATACTGGACTTTTATTTCACATTATTAGTAAACTCCTAAACGCCTCTAACCAACTAAAACCGCTTCGTCTTCATGATCCAATATGGTAGCCACCAATCACATGTGATTATTGGGCACTGGCTACATGGCCAGTGCAACTGAAAAATGGAATTTTTGGGCCGGGCGTGGTGGCTCACGCCTGTAATCCAAGCACTTTGGAGGCCAAGGTGGGCGGATCACCTGAGGTCGGGAGTTCAAGACCAGCCTGACTAACATGGTGAAACCCCATCTTTATTTATTATTTTATTTTATTTTTTTTAAGATGGGGTTTCACCATGTTGGTCAGACTGGTCTTGAACTCCCGACCTC
>PVKV010036316.1:0-15805 GCA_004027835.1 Alouatta palliata
TTTCTTTCTGTTTCTTAGTTTTCCTTCTAACAGTCTGGCCCCTCTGCTGTAGGACTGCTGAGGTCCACTCCCGGCCCTGCTTGCCTGGGGATCACCTGCAGCGGCTGTAGAACAGTAAGGGTTGCTGCCAGTTTCTTCTTCTGCTATCTTTGTCCCAGAAGATTACCCACCAGATGTCAGTCTGAGCTCTCCTATATGAGGTGACTCGTTGGATATATGGGGGTCAGGGAGCTGCTTGAGGCGACAGAGTGTTCTTCATAGTAGCTCAAGTGCTGAGCTGTGAGCTCTGTTGTTCATTCAGAGTTGCTGGGCATGTACGTTTAAGTCTGCTGCAGCAGAACTCATAAACCCCTTTTTTTTTTCCCCATGTGCTCTGTCCCGAGGAGTTAGGGCTTTATGAGTTTCCCTTGTGCTGCTGCCTTTTTCTCATGGCTGCCTTGCCCAGGGATGAGGCAGCCTACTCACTGCCTGCAGAGGCTTTGCTCAGCTGCTGTGGGCTCTGCCCAGCTGCCGTGTGAACTTCCCTGCAGTCCAGTTTATACCGGTGTAGTTAGAACTGCCTCTGCAATGGCAAACTACCTCCGTAGAGGCAGACTGCCTCAGTAACGGCGGACGCCCCTCCCCCACAGAGCTGGACCGTCCCGAGTTCAGCTGTGCTTGCTGTGAAACTCTCGATCCACAGCGTTTCTGATGGCTATTTTTTTTTTTTGTGGGGGTGGGACCAGCAGAGCCTGATCACCTGGCTCCCTGCCTCAGAGCGTCTTTTTTAGTTGAATGGTCGACTGTCTCCCAGGTGTTCCAGCCGCCTGTTGAAAAGGCGCCGGGATCTGTGTGATTTCCCGTGTGGTGACCCACTGCGCCGGCTGAAACCGCGGGTGCTGGCGTTTTTTTGCCTGGGAAATCTCCTGGCCTGGCTGCCTATTTCAGTCCCCTTTTTAAATCAGATGAATGGGTGGCTCTGCCTTCCCGGAGCTCCAATTGCCAGCTAAAACGGCACCCGGACCCACGTATTTTGTATGGGGAACTGTTGCGCCGGGGCACCGCTCCAAACAGTGGCGGCGAAAACAGCCGCGCCAGCGAAAACAGTGGCGACGGCCGCGCCTGCGAAAATAGCCCCGCTGGCCAAACCAGCTGCGCTGGCGACCCTTGGGGCTCCTCCCCCTGGGAATATCCTGGTCTGTGGGCAATAAAAATCCGTCTGGGAATGTGGCGTCCACTCACCCTCCATGCTTTCACTGGGAGCTGCAATCCTCAGCTGCTCCTAATCGGCCATCTTGGATCTCTCCCGGAACTTATTTTTAAAACCTATCCCTCTTACTAAATATCTATATGTGACACAACCTAAAGAAAAAGCAAGTTCTCCAAAATTCATTTCTATCAGTTTCTGCAATGGCCTAAATATAATTTTAGTCAAACTTGCAGGCCGTATCTTTAAAAAAGACGGATTATCACTCTGGAAACCAATATGCTACTGCTGTGTTCTGCTGGTGGTTTATAAATCTGAGATAAAGAATTTGCTCATGAATATAATTGAAAATTGCGTATGAGTCATACACTCATACATAAATCAGACCCTTATGAAATTGTCAGGAAGCTTTTCATTATAAACATGCGGAAAGTTCGTGTGCGGCAGGAACAGCTCTCAATTAAATATAATCCTGGGCAAGGGACCATCTGATTTGGTTAAGAACGCTTAGCAAACATGCCAAGTGGAGTCTCCTGACTCTAAATGCCTCATTTTCCCCATGCCCAAACCTACCCTTTTCCAAGGTCCCCAGCTTAGGGTATCTAGCCAGTCACCCAACATAAGAACTCCAGAAGGCTACCACACAGGGGGCGTCACTACAGGGATGCCCTTGGTCTGTGGCACACATGAGGCTCTCTGCTTTGAGCAAACCTGCCCAGTCCACCATGTTTTAAGTCCTGGGAGCATCTCCTCACCTTTTGGTCTTGGCCTTTGCTTTCATTTTTTGAAAATTCAAAAAACGTCCCTTGGGGACTACCTGACATCCTTAACCATATTGTTCCTATGGAATTCAGGAAGCACGTTCCACACAGCTGCCTCTCCAACCAACTTCAACACGTGGGGTACACATGGGGGTTTCGCTCTTGTTGTCCAGGCTGGAGTGCAGTGGTACAATCTCAGCTCACTGCAACCTCCACCTCCTAGGTTCAAGTGAGTCTCCTGCCTGAGCCTCACAAGTAGCTCGGATTACAGGCATGCCCACCACAAATTTTGCATTTTTAGTAGAGACGGGGTTCCACCATGCTGGCCAGGCTGGTCTTGAACTTCTGGCCTCAGGTGATACACCCGCCTTGGCCTCTTAAAGTGCTGGGATTACAGATGTGAGCCACCATGCCTGGCCTCTTTCTTGCTTATATTCCAGAAAGCACAGCTGCTGATTAGCTGGGATCAGAGTGGGTGATGGTGGAGTACCATAAGGCCTAGACAACCACACAAAAATCTTTGAGATTAGCTACTACTTGGCTGCAAACGGTCTTTTTGGTTTATCATCCCATAAATGCATCACTGCTGCAGGATCATATTTAAATACATATGTCTGTAGTGTGGAAAGAATCAAAAATTGCCCTCATAAAGTATGGAAAAGTTTTCCTTTTCTCCTTTCTTTTCTCATTATGTGAAGTTACACAGAAGAAAAACTGCAATGCTCCTTGAATTGTTCATGGAACCAGTAAAGGAACAAGACTCTTAGTCCAGTTTGGCTCCAAGCACTTCCTGGACCCATCAATGAGAACTTACATGGCTCAGAGGTTCAAAACCACATGGTCTCCTAAAATAGTTCCTGAGGATCCAGCTCCCTGCCTGACTGGTTCATGGTTCATATATGGAGTCTACTTAGGGCATAAAGTATGTGGGATCTCAGTCCCGGGCTGGGCCCATTTTAGAGATTTTGATCTCAGGCAGGTATTATAGTCTCCCATATTGTTGGGCTTTTTATTTATTTGTTTTTATTTTTTATTTTATTTTTACCAGTGTCATGTGATACTATGGTGAGCTTCTTAAAAAGGCTTCCGTACCTTCCCTCAAGAACTGTATCATCCTCTATAAATACCAACTCAATAGGATCAGATGTACACAAAATAATTCTAATCAGCTGACTTATCCCCCGAAATCAAACTATTTTCAAGAAGTGGCTCTTCTGGCTTGCCCTAGAAACAGGTTCACAGACCCGTTTTATAAAGAAACCCAGGCCTATCTCCTGCATCACTTTAAAGCCATACACCTGGAGGCAGAGTGGAAATCTGGAGCTCATCACTCTGCCCATTTCTGCAGTCCTCCTCTTAGTATTTGCCTTTCTGCAACTCTCTCTGCATTCAGGAGGGCAGCAATGCATGAGCACTAGTCATAGGAGAGCAGACTTGTCACCAGACGATCTCTAAGCAACAAATGTCAAGCTTCAAATCCTGTTAAAGATGGACTGTCTTGGCTTGTCCACTTTCAGAAAAAAAAGCTTAGGAAAAGCTTTACCAGCTTTTTTTTTTTTTTTTTTTTTTTTTGAGACAAGGTCACACTCTATTGCAGTGGCGTAATCACGGCTCAATGCAGCCTTGACCCCCTGAGCTCAAGCAAACTTCCTGCCTTAGCCCCTCAAGTAGCTAGGACTGCAGGCTGCGCCACCACACCTGCCTTTTTAAACAAAACTTGTGTAGAGATGACGGTCTCACTACATCGCCCAGGCTGGTCTTGAACTCCTGGCCTCACGAAATCCTCCTGCCTTGGCCTTCCAAAGTGCTGGGATTACAGGGGTTAGCCACCTAGCTACATGCCTAGCCAAAAGCTTTATTTTTTAGTAATTATTTTCATTTTCTTAACAGATCACTCCTATCAAACCCTAATTTTTTTAAAGCAAGTATCAATGACTTATTTTATTTTTTTAAAGACAGAGTCTCATTCTGTCACCTAGGCTGGAGTGCAGTGGTGTGATCATGGCTCACTGTAGTCTCAAACTCCTGGACTCAAGTGATCCTTCCATCTCAACCTCCTGAGTAGCTGGGACCACATGCGTGCACCACCATGCCTGGCTAATTATTTTAAATTTTTTGTAAAGATGGGATCTCGCTATGTTACTCAGGCTGGTCTGAAACTCCTGGTTTCAGTTAACCCTTCCGCCTCAGCCTCCCAAAGCTCTGGGATCTGGGATTACAAGTGCAGCCCACCCCGCTCAGCCAGGGATTTCTTTTAAAAAGCAAATTCATCAGGAGATGACAGGGTCAATACCAAATCACTGCTTAAATTTTCTGATAAAATTTCACTCCTTCATTCATCTACCCATCTATTCAGCCAACAATTACCTATCACATACCTAATATATGGCGGGTGCTGAGGATACAGTGATGAACAAGATGGACATGGCCTATGCACTCATGAAGCTTATGGCATATTAGGGAAGACAGATAACAATAAACTTTGGCCCCAAAGTTAATGTCAATGCTGCTAAATGTTTTAAAGTGCCATAGTTTAAAAATGGTTCCCAAGAGTATAATCTCTCATTCACTAAAATTAACTAAGTCCAAAGAATATTTGCATTTGAAATTAGCTTGTAACAGACAACATACCCTTCTAATTCATAGTAGTGTCCCTTTTCTAAATAGAGAATGTATTCAGCCCAGTTTACAAAAACAACACTGCATACCAAACAAAAGACTTTAGGCTAAAATATACTTTTCCTCTTTAGCAATGAAACCATTCTAAACAAGTTAAGGCTAGGAATGAAAAAAGAAGTGCCAAAATGATCAGAGTTGTCCAAACAGCAATCAGGAAGAATAAATGCTCAGTCTATGACAATTTGCTTGGATTAGAGGTGTCAGTCTATGAAAGCATTAAAGTACTTGTCTCTACAAGGAAAATTCAAATACACTTATCTATCCCAGGCACTGTGGGCCAAACACCTTTCTTAACAGAAAACATTGTCCATGTCTCACTATGTTGCCCAGGCTTGCTCCACCCCTCACTAGCTTTGTGTTCTTGGGCAAGTAGCTTAATTTCTGTGGGCCTCCATCCACATGAGCACATATACTCTAACTGAATAGAGCTGTGATGAGAACTGAATGAGATAATATACCCAACACTCAGCCCACTGCAGTGCTCAGCATCAGTGTTGCCTTTATTGTTCCACTGATCAGATCAAAGCAACCAGGCTGTGCCATAACATTAAAATCCCATTCCATCGGCATCATGTGTAGTTAGTAAACTCTTGACATACAGCAGTGATTGGATAACACTAAAGAATGTACATGTGCGAGGAGAGTGGGAAAAAAAGAAAACACTAAAGATTGACTGGCTTGAAATTAAAATCTTCCTAAGACAAGTCCATGCTCAAACCAGTTTAAACTGAATGCCACAGTCAATCATCAGGCACTGGAGTTAATATAAGTACAATTTTTTCCTTGCTAAAGTTAGCACTAACTTACTTGGAGACCAGGTACTTCAGGTAGTCACAGCACCACCCTATCAAGAAAAAAAGCTTAGCAACCATGCATGAGTCATTTTTGCTCCACTTCATTTATTAATGCCAAGCTTAAGGGTGTCACATCCACAAGACTCAACATCAGCTTCCCTTAAAGAAGAAAGTGTCATAACATATTGCCATGTGAAAGAAAGAAAAAAGGTCAGACTGCAAAATGTATGATTCCATTAAAGCAAAACAAAAAGAGTGGGTGAGTATGCATGTATGTGATGTATATCCTCATATATGCAGAAATTAAAATATTAAAACCCTAAAAAAGTAGGATATATACCAAATCATTAACTGTAATTCCCCTCCACTAGTGTGATCAAAAATATTTTTTTATTTGGGTTTCCTGTGTTTTAAAAACATTAACCATGTATTTCCTTTGAACAAGGAAAAAAGTCAATGAAATGTAAAAACAAATACTATTTTGGATCCTAAGAGTTCTCCCCCACCCCCTGCTTGTGTGTGTGTGTGTGTGTGTAGCAATAAAGAGAGATCACGCTGTCATTTTTAGGGCATTCTCATTTAAATAGATGGGAGAAAAATATCTTTAATTTAAGAAGCCAAACAAGCTTTGAATTTGAAAGGCTAAAGATTAAAACCAATAATTAAGGTTCAAAACTGCTCCAGGGAAACCAAGTTCTCCTTTTCATATATCTCCTGTAACACAAGGGCTTCTCCAGGCAGGTCTAGGCATGAATCTTCTGCAGAGGTGCCATGGGAAACGCAGGAAGAGGACACACAAGGGTTCCAAATCCTACTTTATCACTTATTTTATTATTATTATTACTATTTTTTTGAGACAAAGTCTCACTCTGTCACCCAGGCTGGAGTGCAGTGGCGCCATCTAGGCTCACTGCAGCCTTGGCCTCCTGGGCAAAAGCGATTCTCCTGCCTCAGCCTCCCAAGTAGCTGGGATTACAGGGGTGTGCCAACATGCCCGGCTAAGTTTTGTATTTTTAGTAGAGACAGGGTTTTACCGTGTTGGCCACGCTGGTCCTAAACTCCTGATCTTGAGTGATCTGCCTGCCTCACCCTCCAAAAGTGCTGGGATTACAGGTGTGAGCCACTGCACCCCGCCTGTATTACTTATTAACCTTGGACAAATGCGCACCTCTTTCAGAGCCTGAAATAATCTCATGTGTAAAATTGGAAGCATCAAACTACTGGATGATTGTGAAGTTGAATTAGATAACTTTTATAAAGCAGTGGCTCTAAACTTTTCTGGTTCCCCACTTTATCTCTAAAAACATATACAGTCAGCCCTTTGTATCCATGGATTCAATCAACCTTGGATTGAAAATATGAAATTAAAAAAAAATACAACAGTAAAAAATGATACAAATTTAAAAATACAATATAACAACCATTTACATTATATTAGGTATCATAAGTAATCTAGAGATGATTTAAAAGTATACAGGAGAATGAGCATAGGTTATATATTAATACAAATGCTATGCCATTTTACACAAGGGACTTGAACATTCATGGATTTTGGTATCCTTGTGGGGTTCTGAAACCAATCCTCCCTTGAATACTGTATATAAATGTGTGTGTGCATGTAACTTAGAAACTATATAAGTTCTAATTGTATTTTTATAGTGTGTATACACATAACAAGAAATTTTAATATGCAAAAATAATAATAATAAATAGAAGTTCTAGGCTGGACACAATCTCAGTACTTTGGGAGACCAAAGTGGGAGGATCACTTGAGCCCCAGAGTTTGAGACCAGCCTGGGCAACATAGACCCTGTCTCAATCGACAGATTAGACAGATAAATGAATGTTCTAATATTTTCTTCCTGCTTCCCAATGAATTGTCCCAGGTAGCCCTCAGAAGGCCCAAAAGCCTGACATTGGATATGCACCGAAAGGTGACATCTCTTTCTCCATCCCATTCTTCACCATGCAGAGGAAAGAGGAGCATCAACAGGGGCCGAATGATGACATCAATTTGCCTTCTCTTCTTCCTGCCTTTCTCTTGCAATTCCAGGAGTATTTAACCCTTCTTCACCATCTCAAGAATATCGAACCTTAACAGATTCAGCCATTACAAATCCTCAGCAAGCAGCACATTTCCAGCAAGTTTAGAGACAGACCAGAATAGGAACTGAATATAAACGCTACCCTCTAGAGTCATAGAGATCTTTCAGAAACTACTGTGAATCTGCAAACCTCTAGAATGAGGTTTACCAGATCAGTCAGTTGGGTGCCTGGAGAACGAAGAGGCCCCATAGTCTTAAAAACACTGTGGGGGGTGGGGAGTTGGGGAGAGATAGTATGGGGAGAAATGCCAGATATAGGAGATGGAGAGGAAGACGGCAAATCACACTGCCATGTGTGTACCTATGCAACAATCTTGCATGTTCTTCACATGTACCCCAAAACCTAAAATGCAATAAAAAAAAGAAAAAAAAAAACATCGCTTGCACAAAAATCTTTAACAACTAAACAAAAAACAAGTCAGATCTAAAATACGGCTGTATGTGAGAGAGTGTGTGTACTAGCCGGCTAGAGGCTTACCTTCAGTATTTCAGGTTCTTTGATATCCAGAGTTCTTGTGTTCCAGTGTTGCAGATTTTTACGTAACTTGTGATATTTACGAGCACTTGGTGGTGTAAAAAACCAAATCATGCAAACGGCAGTCATGAATCCAAGGCCAATTCCCAGAAAGAGTCCACTCACGTAGTGGGGGAGGGGGAGGATGAGGTACACATAGACACACATTATAAAGAAGCCCAGCGTCTTCACTGGCAGTTCTGGGTGCTGCACAGCCAAGTCTGCCTCGTCTTCACTGTCAAGAACCACACCATCTTCTGCGAGCACCTCTGGTTTAAGAGAAATATCTGGGGGCTTATCAACTTTACTCTCTCCCTCCATTTCCAAATCAAAGTCCTCAGTGTACAGTTCACAAAACTCTTCATCTTCTTTGCTCACTAAGGCAGACAAAGAACATTTCTCAAGAACTAGAGAACTTGTCTTCAGGCCTAAATCCTTCAAACTGCTCCCCTGGGAACTCTTCAGTTCCCCCTCTCTTGCGGGCTCATCAGTGGACTTTGGGTGGTCACTTCTGGGGATGCTGGAATCACTTCCGTAGACATCCCCGTCAGAATCACACTCCTCCTCCTTGATGCTGTAGTTGTTATTGCTTTCCAAGTGCCCGTTCAAGCTGGACAGATTGGAGAGTTCTGAAGCACTTGAAGATAAGGCTTTGGGCCTATGGCTGCCACTTTCTTCCCCTATAATTTTACTAAGAAGCTGAAAAGGCTCATAGATCACTTCTGAAAGGCGTCGTTTAGTGTCTTCAATTTTAGCCTCCATTTCGGGCACTTTAAAAAAGGAGCGAGTATCAGAGGGAGAAGTCAGTGGGGAAGAAGGTGCAGTTTTGCAATCTCCACCTGTGTTTCGGGGCTGTGTGAACTGCTTGAACAGGTGTAAGTTCAGCTTGGAATCAGGTGGCTTATAGGACACTGTATCCGACTCCTGCCGGGAAGTGTCCGTGGACAGAGACTTGACTAATGTCTTCATCAAATGCCTGTGCCTTGGTGGGTGTAGGGATTCTTTTGGCTCCACCTCAGTTGACAGGGACTTCACAAGGCTCATGAAGGGTTTTGCACTGGAAAGGGTAGAGGTTGAGGCACTGGATGAGAGAATGGGAGACTTAGAAGGAGAGGACAATGGGGAGGAAGAACTGGTTTTCTGCTCAGAAAGGGATGACACACTGGGAGAGCTAGCTAAGGGCCCCGTCGAAGACGACCCTGGGGACAGAGCCAATGGCACTGTACTTAATACTTGTGCTGCTGGAGCAGGGGACTCCAACAGCTTTACAGTGTTCTTGGAGACAGGCAAAATAGCAGAGGCCTGGGACACAGACAGTCCATGTGCCAGGACAGGCGAGGCAGCAGGGCTGGTGGGGTCATGGCCATCCTGGGGTTCAAGATAGAGGTCTTCCTTGGCTTCCAGCCCTGTTACAATGCTTTGGTCGTCCAGCCCCTCCTCAAAGTACTCCCTGAACTCCTCCTCCTCTTCCTCCTCCTCCTCGCCGGATGCCGAGAAGTGAATGGCGATGGTGTCTCGGGACACAGACCTCTGCACGTGCACTTTAGGGGCTGATGGTTTTGGCATGTCAACGGTTTTCTCGGCATGGCGACCATTCAGACTTGTCATTGCCGGCTTCACAAGGGCTCAGGCTCTGTGAAAACAGTGAGAAAATCAGAAGTCAGAGAGCAGTTTCCCCACAGGAAACACTGTCATTCACAGATAGGAGGACAGATGAAGCTGTTTTAAGTGGTGATTATGCTTTTACTTGGCAGATGTCCACTGTTTTTCACTTCAGTGGGTTTAATCGTTTAATTTTCACTAGATAAATTCCAGTTAGGCATTCTCTTTTATGAGCAAACTACATAACCAATGTTACATAATAAATGCCATACAATCTGTCTTACTTCACAACACCTGAATAACCGTTTCCTCCCTTTTAACTGGTTAATTTCTACCAGCAGTTCTCTATTTTAAGCCTTGAAATGCCTGAACAATAGATGTTACCAGCATTGCTTCATAAATCCAACAGGATAAAACAACAGCATCCTGTTGAGTTTGAGGATCTTAGAATAAAAATTTCACTAGGGGTCTTCTAGCTGTAACAAGCTAACCCAGGAGGGGTATTGCTTTCACTGCAATTTTCACAGCTATCCTAATCATTATTTGGCTTGCATTTCCCAACTTCCTGCTATTGCAAATAAGCAGCAAAGTATCTAAATGTGGAAATCTGTAAACCAACTGCCACGACCTGTTGGCCTCCTCAAATGGTAGGTACCATAAGATCAGAGCATTTAGGCAGCCATGAGGCTCCAGGATAAAGCCAACATATTTTAAACTGAATGCAAAATTCACATGTCAGGAAAATGAAGTATCACTGCTATAACCCACCACCAACCAAGAACTCTACCAAGGACCGTGGTGAAAGACACGGAAGCTACGCGTTCTGCCCTGCTGGAGCTTAACAGCTGATTGCCCCTTTCTGGAGCTTAGCTGGAACAAAGTCAGACACCTGAAAAGCTGGGCAGCAAAACGACGCCAAGCTCGCCTTGTGACATAGTACATTCCATCTCTCTCTATTCACTTATGGCCCATTTACTGGGCACCAGGCCTTATTATGTAAAAATTAAGACCACAACCTGGACACAGTCAGTGTAAAAAGAGCCAAGCCACAGGGCACACTTCAGGAGTTCTGAGGAGGATGACACCAGTGTGGCAGCTGGGACACCCAACGGGTCTTTGGAACTGATGGGTGAGTTGTAGTGGGATAAGCATGATTAGCAGAGGCAAGGGACAAGGGCATGAAGACAGCAATAGGCATGGTGTGTGCAGCCACCTGGCTCTATTTTCTGTTTCCAGGACAGAGGGTGGGTGTGGGGAGCAATGCGAGGCCACTGGGACAAGAGGGGCATCATGGGGCAGTGGAAAGAGCACCCACCTTGGGCACAGGACATAGGGCTTCTGGTACTTGTCTTTCTACAGCTGCCTCTGTGGGGCTTTGAACAAACCAGGGCCTCTCAGTGTCTCAGTATCTTCATCTGTAAAATGGAGCTAAATTGACAGTCCTTTCCAAATTAAAACCCTACATGTTTATGTTTACAGGTGACTGTATACAACCCAACACAGTACACTTACAAGTAATCTACCGCAATCAGCATTATGTAGCTTGCTTATTTCTTTAATTTGAAGAGCTCCTAATTCAAACCTTCTGTTTAATACTCAGGTTCAAAATGCTGGCAACTGATACTACCAACAAGAGAAATCATAAAATGGGGCAGGGAATGGGGGATTTGGGAAACAGTGATCCTGGATCACTAGAAGAGGGAACTATTCCAAGGATGACAAGAATTACATTCGAGGGTCCAGCCGCGACATGGACTCAAGCTGAAACTACCCATTTTCAGTATCAAATATTTGAGAAAAGGTATTCATAAAAACTTTTACACATAGTTTTGCCCAGGCTCATTTGTGACCCTCAGGCTCTCCTATCCCCACTGAATCCAGGAAAAGGGAATGATCTCTATCCACCAACAAAGCAATTTAAATCCAGGAATTGGCAGCAGCTAGAAAAACACAGCCTCGGGTACAGGACAATCCTGCCCTGTTATCTTAAGCTAAGGAGTTTGTAGGCTTAGGAAGAAGAAAAATATCAGAGCAATGTATGTTTTTCATTTAACTGTCACCTAGTTTTATAAGGGCAATTTAAAAAGAAAATTATAGATGTAATTCAAAAAGAAAGTTTGGTATTTGATAATTCTCACTGGGCTGAAAAATAAGCTCATTTAAGTTGCTTTAATAACATAAAAGGATGATATGTAAAGCTTTGCTGTTCTGAGGCTGATTCACCCATAGCGATGGCTGTAAGTGAAAGTAGCTGCGGGCACAAGTCCAAGTACAAAGTGCATGATTTTGAGGTTGAACAGAGTGAGTTGGTCCTTCAGGAACCAAGGGAAGAGTGGAGAGGCCCGTCTGCAGTTGAGGGTAAGAATGCCTGGGAATCCAAGGGCAAAGTCTGACCCAGCCTAGAGCCAAAGGGTAAAAACAGCAGTATGTCCAGAAGCCTGCGGTCTCAGCAGCCAGGCCAGGCCCCGAGGAAGAAAAAGCCGGCATCTGCTAAGGAAGCAGAGTTATTTTTTGTGTAGAGGTCATGAGGGGGCTGTTTGCCCAATCCTCCACACATTTGGGTCCCCTGAGTGGCCAGGTAAAGAGACCTCTGATCAGACTGGGCTGACAGGGCCAGAAAGTGGGCCCCAGGGAGAGCTGAGTGTCAGGTGGTCAGATGGGGGCAGGCTCTGGCTCACTGTTGTTACTGCTCTTCATGGCTCACTCAGATACTGGCTTCAGAGGTTCAGAGTAAATGCCCCCAAAACCCACATTACTAAAGCCTAGCTCCACTTCTCCAGATTTTTACTAAAATAAGCCACACAAGGCTGGAGTATCGCTACTGCTCTTTAAATACAAGAAAATGTCCAGGCCTCTGTTTGCTCATCTGCAAAATGAGGGGATTAGGCTAGATAAACAAAGGCTGCTTCCAGGCCCTAAACTGCTGGATAACTGAATGTACTAGAACCAGAGGCCATGGTTTGGGCTGTAGACAACCTATCAAGTGGTCACTGCCTCTGCCTCCTCCTGGGGACCACTCCAAGCTCCCTTTTCTCTCTGTCCTCAAAATGGCTGGCTGCTAAGGCCAATTGAGCCAACACTTCCCCAGCCATACAGGACAGCCGAAGCCAAGAGGAAGGAGTGCCTGACTGACGCCCAGGAAGACTACATGGTTTGTCCAAGGGCACAGCACTGACAACATGGGCTTCCTGACACTGAGGCCCAATGCCCTTCTGCTGTGGCAGGGTGTCTTCTCACGCATGCCACACACGCTTTTTATTCCTGCTTTGTCCTGGCCCTCATACCTGCCCTCTGTGCTCCATCTGGACAGCTCGCTTACAAGCTAGACCTCAGTTCTCAACCAGCAGCATGTGACTGGTCATACTGAGAAATGAAAGGTCTCATTATCCATCTGACAATCTGGCACCATAAAAAATGGCTAGCCTCTTGCCCTCTACTCCTGAAACTCAATTATACTCAGGCTCAAAAAAAGAGACAAGCTTCTCTCAAGTCCTCAAGAATTCAAAGGCCACAAAAGAAAGCTTCCTTCTCAACAGTCTCTTTTTCCCATAGCTTTCAGCAGACTACAAAGCCCTCGGGTTTTAACACTGATCCCTACACCTTGTGATGTGTGGTGGGGAGCTGTAGCTCATATTGTCACCATGCTCCCCTAGGTATGATTCCATGCTGGACATGTGTTTAAGCAAAAGTCTGACATGATCAAAGTGGTAAAAAAAAAAAAAAAATTAATCACATCCCATCCCAGAATGGATGAAGGTGGCAGAGGCAACATGGAAAAACAGGTCCAGAGTCTAGTGTCTGGGAAGGCAGGCTCCGTTATGAGGCCCACAATTCTGCTGAACACAACTAACAATGACTATATTAAAAAAAAAAAAAATTCTGAATGGCTGGGCATGATGGCTCACACCTATAATCCCAGCTACGAGGGATGCTGAGGCCTAAGAATTGCTTAAACCCAGGAAGCAGAGGTTTCAGTGAGCTCAGACTGTGCCACTGCACCCCAGCCAGGGAACAGAGTGAGACTCTGTCCCCTACCCCCCCACACCCAAAAAAAGTCTGAAAAGCTTTGAAGCTTCAACAAATGAGCAAGGAATAACAGTGCAGAAACTAAAAAAAGAAAACAGAAACCCCGAGAGATGAGCTCTAGAGAGGCACCTTGCCCTCAAGCATTGGCCTAGCCTGGCAAAGGGCACTTTCACTTTAATGGCCTCCTGAGCAGAAGTCAACAACCAGGGCTGGCCAGCGTGAAACACCAACTGGAGACTCTTCCTCAAGGAGCTGGGACCCCAAAGGACTACAACTACTAGGTAATTGGTGAATCAGAAGCAAACCAGGCCTCACTTAGACAGGAGGTCTAGGTTTGCTTCCTCTGAAAGAAACAGGGAATCTCAACCATGAGCCTCTTTCAAGGTGGTCTTGGACCCGAAATACCTCCAGGAACCTGGCAGAAGAAATCCTCTCCCCAAGAAAAACAAAGCACTTTCCACCTGAAGCCCCAAGTTACTCCTAGAAATACTTTCTCAAATACAAGGAATGGTAAGCACATAACCAAAGGTAACCAAGCAGATGAGGAAACAAGACTAAGGACCAGCAGAAATAGAATATGATAGAAAAACAAGGACTTCAGATAATGGAATTATCAGGCATAGACTTGTTTTTACAAGTATGCATCGAGGTGAGTTTAAAATATCTACAGGGAGGCCAGGCGCGGTGGCTCACGCCTATAATCCCAGCACTTTGGGATCCCTTGAGGTCAGGAGTTCGAGACAAGCCTGGCCAACATGGCAAAACCCCAGCTCTACTAAAAATACAAAAATTAGCTGGGTGTGGTGGTACATGCCTGTAATTCAAACTACTCAGGAGACTGAAGCATGAGAATCACTTGAAACTGGGAGATGGAGGTTGCAGTAAGCGGAGATTGCACCACTACACTCCACCCTGGGCAAAAGGGTGAGATGCCATCTCTAAATAAATAAATAAAATATCTACAGAGAGAATCACAGGCAAATAGATCAGTTTTAAGGCTATTCTGGCAGCCTAAGCATGAGGTAAAAAATGCCTAAACTAGAGGAGAAGGTGTAGAGCTGGAAAGAAAAGGCAGATGGAAAGAGAAGGAAAAGAGTTAAACAATGGGACCAGAAGGAAAGTTGGAAAAGAAAAGAAAACATGAGGAACAGTCCAGATTGATACAAGTCACTAAAGAGAGAAGTCTAGTTCCTGTGAAGGCTGGCAGAGGAGATGAGGGATGTGGTATGCAGGTAATGCTCCTCACCTTCCTCACCCAGAGATGTCCACATCCTAGTCCCTAAAACCTGTGAATCTGTTACTTCCCAGGGCAACAGGGATTTTTGCAGATATGATTAAGATATGATTTTGCGGATATGATTGAGATGGAAAGATTATCCTGGATTGCCTGGCTGGGCCCAATGTAATCACAAGGGCCCTTAAAAGAGGAAGGCAGAAACTCGGAGAAGGGGATGTGAAACAGAAGCAGACATCAGAGTGATGAGAGCAAGGAGCATGAGCCAAGGAATGCAGGTGGCCTATGGAGGGGAAGAAAATATTTGCAAACAATGTATCCGATAAGGGATTAATATCCAGAAAATGTAAAGAACTCTAATAACAAACATTATACAAAATTATACAAAAATTATACACCTTATACAAAAATCAACTCACGATGGATTAAAGACTTAAATGTAAAACCCAAAAACTATAAAAACCCTAGAAGAAAATCTAGACAATACCACTCAGAACATAAGCACAGACAAAGATTTCATGATGAAAACGTCAAAAGCAATCACAACAAAAGCAAAAACTGACAAATGGGATCTAATTAAACTAAAAAGCTTCCGCACAGCAAAAGAAACTATCATCAGAATGAACAGGCAACCTACGGAATGGGAGAAAACTTGTGGAATCTATCCATTTGACAAAGGTCTAACATTCAGAATCTACAAGGAACTTAAACAAACTTACAAGAGAAAAACAACCCCATTAAAAACTGGGCAAAAGAAATAACAGATACAGATGATGGGGAGGAAGGCAGCAAATCACACTGCCATGTGTGTACCTATGTAACAATCTTGCATGTTCTTCACATGTACCCCCAAACCTAAAATGCAATAAAAAGTATATATAAAAAAAAAAAAAAAAAAAAAAAA
>PVKV010036317.1:0-15464 GCA_004027835.1 Alouatta palliata
GCGGCCGGGCTGTGCTGTGCATACGCACTTCTTTCTGGGGAAGGTTCCCAACTTGCATCACATTCTTACAAGCCTAGTGTCAACAACAGTGGAAAGGGCTGGGTGCGGTGGCTCATGCCTGTAATTCCCAGCACTTTGGGAGGCCAAGGCTGGTGGATCACCTGAGGTCAGGAGTTCGAAACCAGCCTGACCAACATGGTGAAATCCCGTCTCTACTGTAAATACAAAAATTAGCCAGGTGAGGTGGTGTGTGCCTGTAGTCTTAGCTATCCAGGAGGATGAGGCAGGAGAATCACTTGAACCCGGGAGTTAGAGGTTGCAGAGTTCTGAGATGATGCCACTGCACTCCAGCCTGGGTGACAGAGTGAGACTCTATCTCAAAAACAAAACAAAACAAAATGCTGGGAAGACCATTTGTATTGGCAGGGGACAAGCACTTGATATTTATTAAGCATATCTATCTATGGAGTGTGTGTTTGTGCCACCACTATTTAAGAGATATATTCCAATCCATGTATGTACTGTGGCCTTAGTTATCAAAAATAGTGGAGAGCAGGGTCAGTGCGTGGGGCCTCCTTAATGGAATATCAACTCTTCACCTCTTTTGAGAATGAAATTAAATAAACAGAATACCTACTCCCTTGCGGAAGAGTGATACAGATGATGGAATTAGAAAAACAGCCATTTGACAACCATCAGAATAATATTTACATAATCTGAAAATACTTTACCCAAAATAGGTTAAAATAGTAATTTTAGAATGAAGAAACCCGGCAGACAGTTTCCTTTTTTTTTTTTTTTTTTTTTGAGATGGAGTTTCACTCTTGTTGCCTAGGCTCGAGTGCAATGGCCCAATCTCAGCTCACTGCAACCTCTGCCTCTCAGGTTCAAGTGATTCTCCTGTCTCAGCCTCCTGAGTAGCTGGGGTTACATGTGTCTCTACCACACTAGGCTAATTTTTGTATTTTTAGTAGAGATGGGGTTTCACCATGTTGGTAAGGCTGGTCTCGAACTCCTGACCTCAGGTGATCCGCCCACCTGGGCCTCCCAAAGTGCTGGGATTACAGGCATGAGCCACCGCTCCCAGCCCGACAATATCCTAATCAAGTGATCCAGGCACGCATCACCAGTAATGGGACAGACAGACAGCATGCGCCTCCTGGTGTGAGGAGCTGAGGACAGCATCGCTCGTGTGGTATTCTTGCCAAGCATTCATAACCTGGATGGAATCTTGCGAAATATCAGAAAAGCCTCACTGAGAGGCTCAGCAACATAACTGGTCTGCATTGTTCAAAATACCGAGGTAATGAGAGACAAAGATTGCTCTAGATGACAAGAGACCAGAGTCATGACAACTAAATGCCACATGAGATCCTGGACTGGATGCTGGAACAGAAAATTGTTTTCCCTTTTGTTATAACACTTTTAGGAAAGCTGGCAAGATCTGAATGAGACCTATAGATAGATATGAATATTGTAAAAAAAAAAAAAAAAAAAGAGGCTGGGTGTGGCGTGTGATGGTGTGCACCTGTAATCACAGCTACTCAGGAGGGTGAAGTGGGAGAATCACTTGAACTTGGGAGGTGGAGGTTGCGGTAAGCTGAGATCGCACCACCGCGCTCTAGCCTGGGCAACAGGGCAAGACTCTGTCTCAAAAGGATTATGCTGGAAACCATCATTCTCAGCAGACTGACACAAGAACAGAAAACCAAACACCACATGTTCTCACTCATAAGTGGGTGTTGAACAATGAGAGCACATGGACACAGGGAGGGGAACATCACACATTGGGGCCTGTTGGGGTGCGGGAGAGCTAGGGGAGGGATAGCAGGGGGTGGGGGTATTGGGGAGGGATAAATTTAGGAGAAATACCTAATGTAGGTGACGGGGGGATGGGTGCAGCAAACCACCATGGCACGTGTATACCTAAGTAACAATCCTGCACGATCTGCATAGGTACCCCAGAACTTAAAGTATAATAATAATAATAAAAAAGAAAACAGTAATTTGAAAGATACAAAGAATAAATTAACAGAGAGATTACCAAGAACAGAAAAAAAGAAGAGAGTGTTCTGCTAATGTGACCCACAAGACGCAATTGTGTAGTGGCACTCTGGGGCTTTGAAAATCAATAGGAAGACAGCCCATTAATTTCAGGCCACAAGAAGCCCTGGAGAGGCTAGAAATTCAGACAATAAATAAATGAATGAATGAATGAATGAATGGAAAAACAAGGCAGGATTACCACACCTCTCTGGGTTCAAGTCTCGGCTCAGCTACTATCTGGCTGAACAACACTGGACACGCCCCTGACCCCTCAGGGCTCATTCCTGCCAGATTTTCTGGGGAACAAGCCACAGCCTTCATTGGTAAGCTACAAAATGTATTTTGCATGACCACATATGCAAATAAATAACTCATCTTTTGACAGTAACATGAATTCTGGGTTTTTTTAATTTGTTTTGAGGGAGAGTCTCGCTCTGCTGCTTAGGCTGAAGTGCGGTGGAGCGATCTTGGCTCACTGCAACCTCCACCTCCTGGGTTCAAGCGATTCTCCTGCCTCAGCTTCCCTACCAGTAGCTGGGATTGCAGGCATGCACCATCATGCCCAGCTAATTTTGGTATTTTCAGTAGAGACGGGGTTCTGCCATGTTGGCCAGGCTGGTCTCGAAATCCTGGACTACAGTGATCCACCCGCCTCGGCCTCCTAAAGTGCTGGGACTACAGGCGTGAGTGACTGAGCTGGCCTAAAATGAACTCTATTTTAATATCAGTCAATCACAAAACAATCCCCCTAGACAGCCCTCTCGTAGAGATTTTAATATTATTTTCGCTAAAAATGTGGTAGAGGGAGGGGAGATGAAGAAATGGTATCCTTAGTAGAATGCAGCTTGTAAGTTTCCTTCCAATTCTCAATACATTTTGCAATCCCATTAGTTCTTCTGAAATAATTCTGCCCTTTCAATTCTCCTCCTCCCCTCTTTTTGGTGCGTCTAATTTGCTTTGCACGCATTTCTTTGGAGCTCGCATGGCTTTGCATTTTAAATACCAACAGTACATAAAAATAGCCATTTTGAATTCGTAACACCTCTGGAATATTGCCACCCATAGGCACTTAAATATAAAACTTTTATTCAAATAGCTAACACTATGATTTTTGCTTTATTATTCTAAGAGCTCTGGAGTTCAGGAATAAATCGCATGAAAAGGAGGTAGTGCTGGGATGATGCCAGCATGCCCCCTAGCGGGCAGCATGAAATATTTCATTTTTAATACGGGTCCAGCCATGTTAACATGTCCACTGTTCAGCTGCTAATCTTTGAAGAAGGAGGTGCACACCTCTTTATAAAAGAATAACTGTGTTCTAAGCAGAGAACAGTGACCACAAGGAAATCTCTCCGTCATGATTCGGGTCCATTTCTTTGGACCCTTCGTAAGATTCCATCACTGGGTGAATTTCTGTGCTGGCTCCAATTTGGTCTCGCTCCTCTGTGCCTGCGGGATGTCTGCTTGGTGCAGACAGAGTCTCACTACCTGCTAATGCTTCTAAGGCTTTATTTTTTAAATAATATTTTTAAGTAGCGATGGAGATTTTGCTATGCTGCCCAGGTTGGTCTTGAACTTCTGGTCTCAAGCAAACCTCCCACCTCAGTCTCCCTAAATGCTGGGATTACAGGTGTGAGCCACCTGGCCTGCCACACTAATGCTTCTAAGTCTGCAGTCTCAAACTTGTGAAATTATCAAGGAGCTTCACTTAACACATCCTCTTAAGGATAAATATTAATAAGTAATATTAAGGCACCCTAATGTGTTAAGAGGCTGGATCTTGACCTTCAGGGAGATGTGAGCCATCAAGGGCACGGGAATATATAAAGGATTACTGTAGAAGTGTTAAGAGCACCCATTTAAAAAAACCATGTAATTTCTTGGAAATAAAAACATAACAGCCCTTTTAACAAAAAGACAAAAGCAGTCGAGACTATGGCTGGTGTGTTCTACATGATTCACATTCCTTAAGGTTTCCAACAGGTCTTTTTAGGAAGAAAAGTTTGTCCTCATTCTTTTTTGGCTTGCAATTATACATTTCTCGACACTTTCAAAACAGAGACACTAACACAAGCAACTTATTCACCTGAGAGTTTTGAGCGAAAACTCTCTTTACCTGTTAATTATGTTAGGAGTCTATCATGACAGCAATTGACACGCAACCTTTAGAGGTCTTCCTTATTTGTGGCTGTAATTACATGGGAATGTCATGTTAGAGACAGAATGCTTGTTCTTAGGTGTCACAAGGAAAAAAATACCATTTTTCCTTTCTGCACCTTTTCTGCAGAAAGTAAAATTGCCTTGATGAGGAAACTTTGTCTGAATGCTAATTTTTCCTTGTGACACCTGAGAATAAGCATTCTGTCTCTAACATCCTTTGTCCAGCTTTTATCTCTGCGTATTTGTCAGGCTTAGAGATGGGCAGATGAACAATTCTGTGGAGAGACTGTTTCTCATTCTTGGGCTAACAATGAATACCAAACATTGGTCTACAGATTAAAGGTGTTACTCAAAGAAAAATGTATACATATGTAGGCAAAGTGGAGGGAAGGCAGGGGAAATCAAGGAGGAAAACAGTTATGGTTTATACTCAACTTATACTCTGAAGAAATAAGAATTGTTTATATTTCATGTAAAAATATTAGAAGGATTGGCCGTGTGAGGTGGCTCACACCTGTAATCCCAGCACTTTGGGAGGTCAAGGTGGGCAGATCACTTGAGGCCAGTTCGAGACCAACCCGGCCAACATAGCAAAACCCTGTCCCTATGAAAAATGCAAAAATTAGTTGGATGTGGTGGCGCATACCTGTGGTCCGAGCTACTCAGCAAGCTGAGGCAGGAGAATCACCTGAACCCGGGGAGGTGGAGGTTGCAGTGAGCCGAGATCACACCACTGCACCGTAGCCTAGGCCACACAGCGAGACTCTGTCTCAAAAAAAAAAAAAAAAAAAAAGTATATAGAATGCTAGTACCATCTAAGAGAGATTTTTTTTTTCCCCTGGGTAAACACACACAAACACACACACACACACACACACACACACTTTTTAAGACAGAGTCTCACTGTCATCAGGCGCCAGGCTGGAGTGCAGTGGTGCAATCTCGGCTCACTGCAACCTCTGCCTCCCGGATTCAAGCAATTCTCCTGCCTCAGCCTCCCGAGTAGCTAGGACTACAGGCGCACGCCACCACGCCCAGCTAATTTTTGTATTTTTAGTAGAGATGAGGTTTCACCATGTTGGCCAGGATAGTCTCGATCTCTTGACCTCATGATCCACCTACCTCGGCGTCCCAAAGTGCTTGGATTACAGGCGTGAGCCACGGCGCCTGGCCCTGGGTAAATATATTTAAGAACAGAGCACTTCATTTTTAAAAGGTGAAGTGTCAGAAATAGTGTGTGTGACAACAATCATTAGAGAAATTATAACAAATTGTTCAAAATGATACACAGTTTGGCAATTAGATTGGGGAAGGTGTGGGAAAGCTTATTTTGATTCAGTTCTTGATAAGAAAAGATGAAAAGTCAACACCTGCATACCAAAAGAAGATGGCAAAAATGAAAACACAGCAGAAGTCCTCTATTGTTTGCAGATGTCATTCTTTTCCTCATTAACCTCTTGGGATTTTGGGGTTCTATTTTATGATTCTTCACTAAAATATTTTCTAGGAGAATTAGCTCCCAAAAAAGAGCTATGAGGCTTTAACTTGAAAAAGACAGAACGTACATACTGCTTTACAACTGTTGGCTATCAGGCTGGCGGTCTTCTTAAAGGTCTTTTCAAGGTAGTGTGCAAATCTTTCATTCTCATTTTCTTTTGACCCAAGCTGAAGAAACTCACCTATAAAGAAGGAAAGCTATAAAGAAGGAAAGGGGTCATTCAGGAGGTGGTTTTATTGCCTGGCTAAACACCAGGATTGAATAACAAAGAAGAAAAATGAGATCAACGTACCACGCACCAAATCTTCAATAACTTGGGTTAAAATAGATATAACAGTTGTATTTCCAATTCGTGCCACAGCCATAGATGCTGCAGAAAGAATTAAATCTCCAGCAAGAACAGCCTAGAAAAAGACAGGGGGAAAACAAATGTTCAGGAAAAAGTATCAGAGCAATAGAGCCAATGATGAAACTGACCGGAAGGGATCTTCCTGGAAGAGGGGCTCAACTTGGATGCAAGTTTTTTTGTTTTTTTTTTTTAACCTTCCTCTTCCTCAGCAGGAGTCTGTAACAATCAGTTACAGATTTGGGGCAGTGTTTGAACTGGACTGGCTCTCAGAGAGGACCATGTCACTTCCCAGTTCATAATAATGGGTTACAGATTTGGGGCAGTGTTTGAACTGGAGTGGCTCTCAGAGATGACTGTGTCACTTTCCAGTTTGTAATAATCTGTTACAGATTTGGAACAGCGTTTGAACTAGACTGGCTCTCAGAGATGACCATGTCCATCTCCCCAGCTGACAGCTGAAGAAATCAATGCCTGGAGAGGGAGGGCAGCTTCCCCTCACAAGCTTCACCTGCCAGACAGACCAAAATGCAGCTGCCTTCAGTTTTGCTACACTGGATGTTCACTCTTCCCTCTTGCCTTTCCACTTCCTGGTCCTTCTGCTCAAAAAGTTCTGCCCCCTTCTTCACTGAGTGGACTTATTTGCATAATGAGGTCAGATGCCACTTCCAAGAAGTCCCTCCACCCACCGCGATCCCTCAGTCTGGTCAGATGCCTTCTTTCTGTGCGAGTATGACACCCGTGCACACTGCGACCACCACACTTTGCATACCAGTCAGGGACGCTCTAGTCTCTCAGCTCCCGGGGCAGTGGGGAGGGTGGGGTGCAGCGGGAGCTTGGACTAAGAATCATCTCAGCTAGTACTGAGCACACTCCAGAGCACGGCACGATACGTGTTATTTTCAGTGAAAACTAAACCACGGAATTTTGGCTCAAAGTGAAATGCTTTCTGTACTATATGACACTGCCCCTCAGTCCTAGACAAAAAAAATTGTTTTTCCACCGAACACTAAATAATCAACATCTTTCCAATCTTCTTCAGATTGTGATGGACATCTACACTGTATTAGCAACTAGTTACAAATTACTGCATAGTTGAATTATATGCTGTAATCAAACTATATATCATATTAATTTGCATAAAGATACATGTTACTTTTTTTTTTTTTTTTTTTGAGACAGAGTCCTGCTCTGTCGCCCAGGCTGGAGTGCAGTGGCACAATCTCAGCTCACTTCAGCCTCTGCGCAGTTCAGGCGATCCTCCCACCTCAGCCTCTTGAGTAGCTGGGACTACAGGCATGCACCACCATGCCCAGCAATTTTTATCTTTTTACTAGAGATGGGGTTTCACTACGTTGGCCAGGCTGGTCTCGAACTCCTGGCCTCAAGTGATCCAACTGCCTTGGCCTCCCAAAGTGCCATGACTGCAGGCATGAGCCCCCATGCCTGGCCATAAGTGTTATATTCTACAGTAATTAGTCATAAAGGCTAGAGTTCACCAAATTTTTAACATAACTATTTTAGGTACTTACTGCTTAGTTCTTTACTATCTAAAACAGTGATGTTCAGTGTGTTTACAAATTGATCATCACTTTACATAATATATATAATGTAAGATATCCTGATGTAAGTATATGCTTATAAAGTCATTTTACAAATGATACATATGTACACACTTACATTCCCCTACCCAGCCCCTACATCATTAGCAGCTCAGGGCTCGGGATCCATTGGCCTTTACTTTTTTCTTCTCTAGGCCAGAGGTATCCTAGAGGCCAAAAGGTCCAGCATATGACATGGACTGTGGAAGGCCAGGGATGGGAGTTAAAGGAAGGAAGTGCTAGGAAGCCCAGGCCAGGCTAACAAGGGCTCACCAAGAGGGCACTGTGTGTGTGGGTTTTTGTACTGGTAACATAGCAGTTGTGGGTCAGGGAGGAACCTGGCAGGTAGCCCTGGGGTGAGCAGATGGCTGTCAGAGCTGAAGAGGCAGGTGAGGGTGGCACATTTGTCCTTGACCTGCTCTCAGAAAGAGGCCCCCAACAGCAGAGGCGGAGGCTAGCCAAGGAGAAGAACATCATTTGTTCTCTTGATCCTCCTCCCCGACCCAAGCCTCCAAACAAGGCTTTAGGACTGGCCCTGCCTGAAAACAGACACAGCTGATTGCAGGGACGGGTTACAGAGCTACCCACGTCCTCGCCAAACCAAAACGCCATCTGCTTTCTTGGCCAACTCTCTGAGGTATACAGTTAACAGGACATAAAATCTTTTAGTCTAAATTTTGAAATAAAAGGCATATAAATGAAACTGCAGGACTGGATTTCAAAACAAAGTCATTTATGTTCAAATAAAATCAGCATTTGAAGATAGCAATGAACATATATACTTCTTTTTTTAATAAGGAGAATTAAATAGGAAGGAACCAGGGATACTATAAATCTTTGAGAGAGGAGGTGGTGAGGGTGGGGCAGTTATATTTGCACAAACTTTAAAAAAAAAAAAAAAAAAAAAAAGTCTCACTCTGATATCCAGGCTGGAATGCAGTGGTGTGATCTTGGCTCACTACAACCAAGCAATTCTCCTGCCCAAGCCTCCTGAGTAGCTGGGGTTACAGACGCACGCCACTATGCCTGGCTAATCTTTGTGTGTTTTTTCAGTAGAGACAGGGTTTCACCCTGTTGGCCAGGCTGGTCTTGAGCTCCTAGCCTCCAGTCATCTATCTATCTCAGCTTCCTGAAGTGCTGGGTTCTAGGTGTGAGCCACCGCGCCTGGCTAAGTTTTGTATTTTTAGTAGAGATGGGGTTTCACCATGTTGGCCAGGCTGGTCTTAAACTCCTGACCTCAGGTGATCCGCCCGCTTCAGCCTCCCAAAGTGCTGGGATTACAGGCGTGAGACACAGCACCCGGCCTGCACAAACTTGCTGTTTGCTCTTCAGTGGAGGCACATGTGTGGTGATGGTGATGGATGCCTGCTCTCAAAGGCCTGGGCATTTTTATTCTCATTTGTTCAACTCTATTCTCATCCTTCAACCCAAGATCTCTGCATCCTCAAACCAAAGTCCCTGCTTCCCATATTCCCCATGCTAGCAATACAGAAATATGCATTAATATATACATATATGAACCAAACCCAATTACAGAACTTCTATTTCAAAAGATAAAATTTTCATGGTAGAAGAGTACCTCTCTGATATTTGTTTTTTTGCTTTGACATTTACATGAAGCACTCAAACAAATTTTAAAAAATTAAACCGAATCTGGGTAATCTAAGCCCAAAAGTAAAATGTATGATTCCTCAAGAGATACACTTTTGGAGACCCATGAAAATCCCTTTCCTTATAACCAAAGGAATTCTATGAGAAAGACTAAGTTTATTTTTCTATGGCATTTTCTATTACTTATTTATCAAGTATCTGTAGTATAGATAAGACATGAATACTTTTTCGAAATTTGGAAGACCACATTACGTTTGAGCAAGCATATTTTACTTATTAATGAGACAAAGCTGAAAAACAACTGTGGTCCCAAAAGCATGTGATTTGGTAAGAGAGATTTTAAAAAACCAAAAAGACATACCTTCTTTTCACCCCAGATCTTATTAACTGTGTGTTTTCCTCTTCGAGAACTTGCGTCGTCAATAACGTCATCGTGAACGAGACTAGCCGTGTGGATCATTTCTGCGATTAAGGCTATGGTACGCTGGCTGGCTTGCACGTGTCTAATTAACAGAAAGCAATGCTTTTTAACAGACGTCGCCTAGAACCTTCTCAGCAATCAGCTTGTGAAAACTGGACATCGGATCTAGGATAAAGAATGTTATTTCTCTAAGAGAAACTGTATAAAAACTCTGGCTTCATGACAGAGCCATTTCTATCGTTTGTAGAACACTTTACAAATGCATGAGAAACCCTGCCACGACATTTTATGAATTCCACATTAAAGAAGTAGAAATTGTACAATTAACCCCCAAAAAAGGTAAATGATCAGAAGTCTGGCTGATCTTACTGGGCTGAAGAATCATCTCTATAGCAATGTTCTTGGTCAGATGTTAAGTTTACAAGTTTATAAATTTTGGGGTGCATAGAGAAGATAAGTGAGAAGCATTTTTTTGAGACCTAGTTTTGCTCTTGTTGCCCAGGCTGGAGTGCAATGGCCCCATCTCGGCTCACTACAGCCTCCACCTCCTGGGTTCAAGAGATTCTCCTGCCTCAGCCTCTCAAGTAGCTGGGATTACAGGCATCCACCACCATGCCCAGTTAGTTTTGTATTTTTAGTAGAGACAGGGTTTCTCCATGTTAGTCAGGCTGGTCTCGAACTCCTGACCTCAGGTGATCTGCCAGCTTCCCAACGTGCTGGGATTACAGGTGTGAGCTACCTTGCCTGGTGAGAAGCATTTTTTTTTTTTAAAGTATTTTAAAGACTCAACTGTTTCAATGTTCAAAGCTTTTAGTACTGCTTTTTTTTTTTTTTTTTTTTTGAGACAGGGTCTCGCTCTGTTGCCCAGGCTGGAGTGCAGTGGTACAATGTTGGCTCACTGCAACCTCTGCATCCAAGGTTCATGCGATTCTCCCACCTCAGCCTACCCAAGTATCTGGGACTACTGGCACACATCATCACACCCAGCTAATTTTTGTATTTTTAGTAGAGATGGGGTTTCATCATGTTGGCCAGGCTGGTCTTGAACTCCTGACCTCAAGTGATCCACCCGCTTCGGCCTCCCAAAGTGTTGGGATTACAGGTGTGAGCCACCACGCCCCACGTAATAGTGTCTTAAATTAAATGTTTAGTATGACAACTTCCATAACCAACAGAGGATGTTTGTAAAACTTTCTTCCAATCCACATTTAACCTTCTCATTAGAAATTTAAACTTTTATTTCCCAAGTTTAACACAAACTATAGGATAAGTAGGCTCAAGAAGATAGTAGTACACATATGTGAATTTTACAGTCAAGAGGGAATGTCCCTCATTTCATTTTAGTCATTATCACCACCACCATTGATGGGAATTTAAAAAAACTAAATTTCAAGTAAATCAAACTGGGGAAATAACCATTTGGAACCTATGCCTGATTTAAACATACTAACCGGGTGTTGCACTTATTCCAAATGCTTAGTTTCAAACACCATCAGGTTATAACTTAGAAGGGAAAAAGGAGAGGGATTCTGAAATATGACTTTTTCTTTAAGAACGAATCTGAACATCTGCACAAGGTAGTGCTCATTCCAATTCCTCAGACCTGGCAGAAAGCAATGAAAAATGAAGTATAACTATATAAAAGATGCTGGAATTTAACTATCAACACTAAATCAGCATCAGAAAAGCTTTTAATCTAGCTTTACATATAATAAAAATACGATGTCATGCTGGCTCCTCTTACCAACAGCCTTGGAACTAAACTCTAGACTCTTCCAACTGCTTTCAGGCTAGAAATCATGTCTACAGTGCTACTCATTCTTTTTTTTTGAGACTGACTTTTGCTCTTGTCGCCTAGGCTGGAGTGCGATGGCGCCATCTTGGCTCACTGCAACCTCTGCTTCCTGGGTTCAAGAGATTCTCCAGTCTTAGCCTCCCAAGTAGCTAGGACTACAGGTGCATGCCACTACACCCAGATAATTTTTGTATTTTTAGTAAAGATGGGGTTTCACCATGTTAACCAGGCTGGTCTTGAACACCTGATGTCAGGTGATCCACCCGCCTCGGCTTCCCAAACTGCTGGCATTACAAGCGTCAGCTACCGTGCCTGGCCTCATTCTTTATTAACATTTCACAGTTACAGTTTCTTCTTTATTTTTGAGATGGAGTTTTCCTCCCTCTTGTTGCCCAGGCTGGAGTGCAACGGCGTGATCTTGGCTCACCACAACCTCCACCTCTTGGGTTCAAGCAATTCTCCTGCCTCAGTCTCCCGAGTAGCTGGAATTACAGGCATGCACCACCATGCCCGGCTAATTTTGTATTTTTAGTAGAGATGGGGTTTCTCCATGTTGGTCAGGCTGGTCTCAAACTCCTGACCTCAGGATCCACCTGCCTCGGCCTCCCAAAGTGCTAGGATTACAGCATGAGCCACCTCGTCCAGCCACAACTTCTTAATATTTCCAGATCACAACAGATTCTTCCATGGGGATATAGCAAAACAAAAGCAATGGAGGATAGGAACAAATTAGCATATAAACACCACTTCAGTAGTCCGGGCACAGTTACAGGCTCTTGCCTGTAATCCCAGCACTTTGGGAGGCTGAGACAGGCAGATCACTTGAGGTCAGGAGTTTGAGACCAGCCTGGCCAACATGGCAAAACTCCGTCTCTACTTAAAATACAAAAATTAGCCGGGCGTGGTTGTGTGCATCTGTAGTCCCAGCTACTCGAGAGGCTGAGGCAGGAAAATCGCTTGAACCCGGGAGGTGAAGGTTGTGGTGAGCCGAGATTGTGTCACTGTACTCCAGCCTGGGCGACAGAGACTCCGTCTCAAAAAAAGAAAAACACACACAAAAAAACAAAAACCTCCAAAACCACTTCAGTAAATGAGAAAATAGAGACTCAGATGGCTTTTAAGAGTTTGCTCTGAATCCCTCAGCAGATTTAGTTTTTCTATTAGAATACTGAAGTAGTTTTCAGGTAAATTTACTAGGCTCTATCATCTTTGATTAGAATGCACAGGAAAAGATGTAGACTTTTACAGTTTTTTTTTTTTTTTTTTTAACATAAAGGCTATTTTTTAAGAATATTTCTGCAAGTGAATTTCAGTCTAATAAAATACACACCTCCTACTAGTTAGTAGATCTTACTTTAAAACAACTGGTAAGGTCTGGCCTTTCTCATGCATTCATAAGTTGGGCACCACTTCCATTATCATAAATTACATCAGCAGACGGGCTCCTGCTGAGAAGTTGCACTGAAAGTAGCAGCACTCACCAAGACACTAGATTTTTTTTTGATTTCTGAAGCTATTATAACAAAGATTTCTTAAAATATTTTGGAATTTCATAGACTACTATATATGCATCTAAAAATGTCATTTTGCGCCTGGTGTGGTGGCTCATGCCTGTAAGCCCAGAACTTTGGGAGGCTGAGGCTGGTTGGTCACTTGAGGTCAGGAGTTCGAGACCAGCCTGGCCAACATGGTGAAACCCCGTCTCTACTAAAAACACAAAAATTAGCCAGGCATGGTAGCAAGTGCCTCTAATCCCAGCTATTCAAGAGGCTGAGGCAGGAGAATCGCTTGAATCTGGGAGGTGGAAGTTGCAGTGAGCTGAGACTGAACCACTACACTGTAGCCTGTTGGACACAGCGAGACTCTGTCTCCAAAAAAAAATAAACAGATCAAATCAAAATGTCATTTCACATGGCTACATTGTTGACTGATGAAATCAGGATGAAACTGGAATGTTATCTGGCACTGCCACACAGCCTCTGCATAGAATATGCATTGTGTTTCTGATGGTCCATAATTTTACCTTATTTTGGGGTACATAGGGAAGATATGTATTTTTTATACAGTTCAGCTTTAGTGTGTCAGCTTATATCTGGAAAATGCTGCCACTGCTTACCCATAACATGAGGGCGGGACAGATGACTGAAATGCACAGATTAAAGAAAAACCTCACACTGTCTTTAAGATGACATCTCCAAAATGCCAAACTGAATCCTGCCTTCAAATAGTGGTCACACTTTCCCAGGATCTGGGAGAGGTGACAGGCAAGGTAGCATGGAAAATGAGTCCCTTGGCCTTGAGAGTGGGCTGTGTCCTCTGTACTCCACACCTGCAAGAGTATGCTATGATTCAACATGTCTCTCAAAATTTTTCTTTCCACTGTCATTAGATTAACCAAAAATTATTTTGTTTGAGATGGAGTCTTGCTCTGTCGCCCAGGTTAGAGTGCAGGGGTGTGATCTTGGCTCATTGTAACATCTGCTGCCTGGATTCTAGTGATTCTTCTGCCTCAGCCTCCCAAGCAGCTAGGATTACGAGTGTGTGCCACCTGTAATTAGCTGTGCTACCATGCCCAGCTAATTTTTGTATTTTTAGTAGAGACGGGGTTTTCCCATGTTGGCCAGGCTGGTCTTGAACTCCTGATCTCAAGTGATCCACATGCTTTGGCCTCCCAGAGTGCTAGGATTACAGGCATGAGCCACTGCACCTGGCCAAAAAAATTTTTTTAATAATAAAGAATTTCAGGCTGGGCGCGGTGGCTCACATCTGTAATCCCAGCACTTTAGGAGGCCAAGACGAGTGGATCACCTGAGGTCAGGAGTTCCAGACCAGCCTGACCAACATGGAGAAACCCTGTCTCTACTAAAAATACAAAATTAGCCAGGCGTGGTGGCATCTGCCTATAATCCCAGCTACTTGGGAGGCTGAGGCAGGAGAATCACTTGAACTTGGGAGGTAGAGTTTGCAGAGAGCTGAGATTGCACCACTGCACTCCAGCCTGGGCGACAAGAGCGAAACTCTAAATAGTTTCAAACACACATAAAAATAGATGGAATAATATAATGACCCTACCTGTGAATCCTTTATGAGTTTTACATGTGGTTTTACAAAATATATTTTCCCTATTCATACTAATATAAAATGTGAAGTCTTAAATTGCAAGTAAACCCCCAGTGTGTAGGAAGGGATCCCTATCAAAGGTGCCTCCAATCTAAGGAATGGAGAGAGTGCAGGGTTAGCCTGTGAGCTCCAGCTTCCAGGCCATCCTCCCCAGCCACTGCTCACTCACCTTCTAAACCTAAAGAGACACATCAGATTCAGAGTAAAATCTGTCTCTCTTTAGTGGGAATTTTTTAACTGGATCATAACAGTCACGGACTTGTTAGCATTTTCATGTCAAGAGAAAATAACTGATATCTAAAAGCAGCAACTCCTGAATATTTTCAAATTTAGCTGTGGATATAATGGATGTCTGCCAAGCTGCATCATAAATGGTGCAGGGTTCACACTATTGCTTATTTGCTTGCCACTGAAGAAGCACTCCAAGAGCTTCCGAATCTTGGGATAAGTGAGAGAGGCCCCTGTGACAATACCTGGATCTGCAACTTACTCACGTTGCTCTGTGCAGAGCTTTCTCTGCAGGGTGCAGGGTACTACGGACTATCGAAGCACTCAGTTCTTTCAAATTGAGCCTGGGTAAGGAAAGTGTAGGAGTGACCGGACCACAGTGCTCATGCCTGGAATTCCAGCACTTTGGGAGATGGAGAATGAGACTGGTGGATCACTTGAGGTCAGGAATTCGAGACCAGGCTGGCCAACATGGTGAAATCCCATCTCTACAAAAAGTACAAACATTAGCTGGGCATGATGGTGTGCTACTTGGGAGGCTGAGGCAGAAGAATTGCTTGAACCTAGGAGGCGGAGGTTGTAATGAGCCGAGATTGCGCCACTGCACTCCACCCTGGGCAACAGAGCAAGACTCAAAA
>PVKV010036318.1:0-15802 GCA_004027835.1 Alouatta palliata
ACTAGCTGGGTGTGGTGGCACATGCCTGTAGTCCCAGCTACTTGGGAGGCTGAGGTAGATCACTTGATCTTGGGAAGTTGAGGCTTCAGGGAGCCATGACTGTGCCACTGCACTCCAGCCTAGGTGATACAGTGAGACCCTGTCTCAAAAAAAAAAAAAGAAAATTCGTTGGGCAAAGTGGCACACATGTGTAGTTATAACCACTCCAGAGGCTGAGGCCAGGAGAATTGCTTGATTCAAGGAGTTCAAGACTGCAGTAAGCTAGGATCATGTCACTGCACTCCAGCCTGGGCAACAAACAGAACAAGAAGACCCTGTCTCTAAAAAAAATAAAATAAAATAAAATAAACCTCTTATATATCTTAGGAAATTCATATATAACTTAACACCAAAATAAGAAAATGTACATCTATAGTAGAAAAATACTTGTTACATAATATTTAATTATCTATTAGAAAGTGGATGATACAAGCTATGAAGAAAAATCAGGACACATACACTCTTAACAATTTTTTTAAAGTAGTCATACAGAGCCAGGTGCAGTGGCACCTGCCTATGTCCCAGCTACTACAGAAGCTGAGGCTTGAGCCCAAGAGTTTGAGTCCAGCAGAGGCAACACAGCCAGACTCAGTCTCACAAAAAAGAGAAAAGATTAATTATACTGAAATCTGAAAACTTTATTCTCTGTAACATGACAGTTGATTTAGCCTGAAAGGGTCTCTGAAATCTTAATTTTCCCATCTTTGGACTGAGTTAAATAATTCTTGTGCTTTCCAACTTAACATTTTAAAAAAGCCAAGTTATTTGTGGGAATTCTATCAAACACCTCAGAAAATGCCATATAAATGTAAGGTATTATTCATGTTTTATCTTTCCATGCTACACATGGCTGAAATTGAAACAGTATGAATATCAACAATTTTCATTTTCCTAGTCACTTTCTCTAAGTAGCCCTAAATATACATGGGAAAAAAGAAAAACCTAGTAAGAAGAGGAAAAAAGTTATCACTGTTAGATCAGTTAATGATGATGAAGATCCACATCTGAAAAAACAAGCTAAGAATCGTTTTTCAAAGAGATTTTTCAAATTCAAAATCTTATCAATAAAGATGTGCTTTAGGAGTAACAACAGATCCATGTGGTGAAAACTGAACATTCTCTAAATCCACAAAATTTTAAATATCCCTTACCTTCTTTTCGTGCTACACAGTGCAGGTACATCATACTACAGAAGTGTAAGTGTAAACACAGAAGAATTTAAAGTCTTATTACATATTTACTAAAAGGAACAGTAAAAATGAAAACAAAACTGTAAGCTTTTTTTAAAAAAAGTTTAGGTAATGTTATTATAATCAATTTCTTAAATTTGTTCTTAATATTTATAAAAATATTATAAATATTATTTATAATTTACAAAAAGATTGGCCTGCAGAAATAAAGTTCCCCATTCATTTAAAAACTCAAACACTGGGGCCGGGCTTGGTGGCTCATGTCTGTAATCCCAGCACTTTGGGAGGCCGAGGTGGGCAGATCACAAGGCCAAGAGATCGAGACCATCCTGGCCAACATGGTGAAACCCCATCTCTACTAAAAATACAAAAATTCGCCAGGTCGCACCTGTAGTCCTAGCTGCTCAGGAGGCTGAGGCAGGAGAATCGCCTGAACTCTGGAGGCAGAGGTTGCAGTGAGCCGAGATCATGCCACTGCACTCCAGCCCGGGCGACAGAGCTAGACTCTGTCTCAAAAAACAAACAAACAAACAAAAAACTCAAACGCTGGACATGTTGATTAACAAATAAATAAATCATCTTAGTTAGGCTTTCAAAAATAATAGACTGCTTTTTTAAAAAAAAAGTAAAGCTAAAAACAGAATTGAATTGAAAAACAGATTTTTATAGACAGATGCCAAGTTCTAAGCATTTTTAAAGCTTTAACGATTTTAATTTCTTAAGTGTCTACAACAGACAAGACTATCTTTTTGGTTTAAAAGATCCCAATGAATAAGCCATTTTCTTCTTGATAGGAAAAAAATTTAAATAAAGTAATCAACAGTGCCTGCTAAGATTTTTCAACTTGTTTTCAAAATTAGGGATTTTTAGCTCACTTTTAAAATTTTACCAATGTCTCAATTTTCTTTCAGGTCCTTTTCCAAGACCACGATGGACCTCTAATTTTTTTTCATTTCATTGCTATCTTATTTTATTGATAATTTTGTTCAAACAGGAAAAAGTCACATACAAAAACATACACTTCAAGATAACTTAGACACAATTCATTTTTGCATGTAAAATATTTTGTGCGTATATTGTATCTTTACAACATGATGAATAAAATATGAAAAAAAAAAAAAAACAAGCAACATCTCTTGCCTCCCTGCAGCTTACTCTCCTCTAACTCATTATACTAAATACACCTAACCTTAAGTTTGCCCCCTCACCTTCAGCTTTCATAGGCAGCTCTAATTCTTTCTTTCTTCGTTTTTCTTGAGATGAAGTTTTGCTCTTATTGCCCAGGCTAGAGTGCAACGGTGTGACCTCACGTCACTGCAACCTCTGCCTCCCAGCTTCAAGCAATTCTCTTGCCCCAGCCTCCGGAGTAGCTGGGATTACAGGTACACACCACCAGGCCTGGCTAATTTTTTGTATTTTTAGTAGAGATGGGGTTTTAGTATGTTGGCTAGGCTGGTTGAACTCCTGACCTCAGGCGATCTACCCACCTGGACCTCCCAAAGTGCTGGGATTATAGGCATGAGCCACCGTGCTGGCCAGGCAGCTCCAATACTTTCATAGTAAGGAAGTTAATAGGTTGTGCTGTAAAGAACCAAGTAACGGGTTTGTCACAAAAGCCCTGGACTTCACTTGCATAGGCCTCAGTTTTCTCTCTTGTAAAATAAAGTAGCTGGACTATCTCTCGTCCATTTAACAGGCTATTAGGAACTTAATTCAGGACCAACTATTATTTACTTAATAGCAAAACATGCTAACAAACTAAATGTTATTGTTTCAAACAATAGAATACCTAGAAGACACTTTAAAAAAAGCCGTGGATCTGTATGTACTAATTTTTATTGTTTTGGTTTTTTGCTTTGTTTTGTTTTTGAGACGGAGTCTCGATTTGTCTCCCAGACTGGAGTGCAGTGTCACAATCTCAGCTCACTGCAATCTCTGCCTCCCGGGTTCAAGTGATTTGCCTGTCTCAGCCTCCCCGGTAGCTGGGATTACAGGCATACACCACCATGCTCAGCTAATTTTTGTAGTTTTAGTAGAGACGGGGTGGTGGGGGAGGGTTTCACCATGCTGGCCAGGCTGGTCTTGAGTTCCTGACCTCAAGTGATCTGCCTGCCTCCGCCTCCCAAAGTGCTAGGATTACAGGCCTGAGCCACCATGCCCGGCCTTGTTTTGTTTTTGTTTTGTTTTTGAGATGGAATCTCACTCTGTCACTCAGGCTGGAGTGCAGTGCAATCTCGGCTCACAGTAGCTTTCCCCTCAGGGTTCAAGTGATTCTCCCATCTCAGTCTCCAGAGTAGCTGGGATTATAGGTGCCAGCCACCATACCCAGCTAATTTTTGTATTTTTGGTAGAGGTGAGGGTTTCATCATGCTGGCCAGGATGGTCCCAAACTCCTGATCTCAAGTGATCCAACTGCCTCAGTTTCCCTCCCAAAATTCTGGGATTACAGGTGTAAGCCACTGTATCCGGCCGTGGATCCACACGTACTAATTTAAAAAGATGTCCCAGATGGCCTGTTAAAAAGAAAAAGCGGCCAGGTGCAGTGGCTCATGCCTGTAATCCTAGCACTTTGGGAGGCCGAGGCAGGTGGATCACCTAAGGTCAGGAGTGATCCACATGGTGAAACCCCGTCTCTACTAAAAATACAAAAATTAGGCCTGGTGGTGCATGCCTGTAATCCCAGCTACTAGGGAGGCTGAAGCAGGAGAATCACTTGAACCCAGGAGGTGAAGGATGCAGTGAGCCGAGACTGCACCATTGTAATCCAGACTGGGCAACAAGAGCGAAACTCTGTCTTAAAAAAAAACAAAAACAAAAACCAACCAACCAACCAAACAAAAAACCACCACCACCACTATCAGCACCGGAAAAGCAAAATGCAGATAGTATAACCCATTTGTAAGTACTTTGAGAGATAGTAAACATACATGCATAGAAGTTTTCTTAGAAGGACATACAAGAAACTTCAAGTTTATAAGTTACCAGTGGAGAATGAAGAGTGCTAACTTTATTTGAGCCTTCTAAGATACGTGAACCCTTCCTTCCTTTTCCTTCCTTCCTTCCTCCCTCCCTCCCTCCCTCCCTCCCTCTCTCCCTCTCTGAGACGGAGTTTCACTCTTGTTACCCAGGCTGGAGTGCAATGGCGTGCTCTTGGTTCACTGCAACCTCCGACTCCCAGGTTCAAGCAAGTCTCCTGCTTCCGCCTCCCAAGTAGCTAGGATTACAGGTGTGCACCACCATGCACGGCTAATTTTTTGTATTTTTAAGTGAAGACGAGTTTCACCATGTTGGCCAGGCTGGTCTTGAATCCCTGACCTCGTGATCTGCCTGCCTTGGCCTCCCAAAGTGCTGGGATTACAGGCGTGAGCCACCATGCCCAGCTGCTGTTTCTTTTTTTTCTGAGACACTCCAACCTGGGCAATAAGCGAACCTCCGTCTCAAAACAAACAAACAAAAGCTGGGTACAGTGGCTCACACCTGCAATCCCAGCACTTTGGGAAGCTGAGGCGGGTGGATCACGAGGTCAGGAGTTTGAGACCAGCCTGGCCAACATGGTGAAACCCCATCTCTACCAATAAATACAAAAATTAGCTGGGCATGGCAGCAGGTGCCTGTAATCTCAGCTACGTGGGAGCCTGAGGCGGGAGAATTGCTTGAACCTGGGAGGGGGAGGTTGCCATAAAGCCTCAAAAAAAAAAAAAAAGTACTCACTTCACAAACTGTTAGGAGGATAAAAGAAAATCAGGAAATCATGCATGTGAGACACTCGGCATAGCACAGTGTGAGGACAGCTGTGAGCAGATATTACTGGAATTATGAATATTATTATAAATTCCAGAAACTGATGTTATTAGAATCAGATTTGACAGTTCACTCAACAATCATCAATCTCAAAGACAATCAGTTTCTTTTATCCAAAGCTCATTCAATCTGATCAGTATAAGAGAGGGCATTTGTTAATTTAAAGTTAAAAAAAAAAAAAAGCCATCACAGGTAACAGGTGGGCTGATGGACATATTAATCAGGGTTTGGGTTTTAAGTGTTACTTAACAAGAGTAGGCTTCTTTTTATATGAATACCTGTCCAAGGAACCAGGATACTTATGACAGCTGGGCAGGAACCCTGATCTTTAAAGGATGCTGAATACATAAAAATAAACCTTTTCTTTTTTTTTTTTTTGTTTAACCAATGAAAGCTTCCAACACAAATTTTTCTATTTAATGATTGCTTATTTTCCTAAAAATTTATATCACTGATAGTTCATGCATACAATTTACCAGCTAATTACAAATAATATAGCAATTGAGTAGGAGCTATAAAACTGAAACTGCCATAAAAATAAATTCCAAAAAAAGCATGCTGAATTTTTTTTTTAAATGCAACCTTTCCTCACAGAATTTCAAACAAATTCAGGCTGAATATTATCAAATTAAAATACTCCATGTTGTAAATCTGGCTTTTATACTAAAAGATCCTCTCAAAGTACCACTTTAATGACATTCATTTTAATTTTTCTAACAAACCAAGAATATATCCTAAGCTTCTATATAACAACTGAGAGGATGTTGCCATTTAGGTAGGTTAAAAGCAGTTCAACTGGTTTGACTCTACCATATTACAATGTTAACAGGCCTTCTTGGTATTAGAGAACAGTTTCAATATCAATGTGATAGGTTAAAGTTTGGATTACTCCAACTGCTATAATAAAAACAAAGGGTCACACACACACATTTAATCATTTTCAATATGAAATAAAATAGGCTCTACTTAACACCAATGTATCTACTGTAAATTTGTCAGAATTTAAACCTTAGAATAGTAATTATTTCAAATTGTACAAGTAGTTACAGCTGAACATATTAAAGTTACTGTAGCTTTCCTGAGAGTCGCCTGAAGTTCCCATCAAAAAACAAACAAAACAACAACAAAATCTTGGCATCTCAATGAGACTCTAAAAACTGCATGCCTACTTCATAGATCATTGCACTGTGCTGAACAGGCATCTGGAGACTGTATTGAGCTAGCAATATGAAGTTAAAAGGAAGAGATGGGGAAAGAGTTTATTTTAAAAAGAAAATACTATTCTTAACACACTCATCACTCTTAACACCTATAAGCAAGAGCTCATCATCTATAAGCAAGAGCTATCACAAATACTATTTAAAAATACATACATTTCTAATTTTTCAACATTCAAAATACAGCAAGCAGATAATCTACCACAAGCAGATCTTCCTACCCCTTTCACCCGGACACAGCGCTTTGCCAAGAGCACAGGCCCAAGTAAAATAACCGATGCAATTTCCTTGTTTACTTAAAAAATTGCAGAAAACATGTTGACTGCTTCTGGGGCTTCTGAAACAAACGAATTTTCAATACGTAAAATACTTCATGATCATGTTTTATATGTAAGCATAGTGATTCCTTCAGATGGTAAAAATCTAGTTTTCGATTGATTAAAAGGGTTAAATTTACACTGCAGCTCATCAGCATGCCTTGTTTGCAACCAGAAGGAAGAGGGTAAAGAGAGGGAGAAAAGCAGCAAAAACACACGAAATGGAAAACATCACTACCTCCTTTGGCTGTTATGAATAATTTAAATGACCCAAGATGTAAGGGTAAAAGAGTTCATGAACAGAAAGAAAGGGGGCTAACATTCTGAACTGGCCTCTTCCACATTCATACTGATGTCGGAGAGGAAAAGGAATTTATTTACACTGCAGTGCCTGGCAGCAAACATGGCTGCCCCTGCCCCCTTTATATCGGAATAATCTTCACTCCCTCCCCCAAACCGTCAAATTATGGCCATGTCTCTCCCTGCCTCCCTACCATAACACAAACACATCGCCTCCTCCCTCAAAACAGTAAAACCCACACCTCCCCATTTCACAACAGTCACAATCCCATAACCACTAGCTTCTCTATTCTCTTGCTTGAAAGGCACAGAATACACACAAATATAGGAACAAAAGGCTTCCCTTCCTAACACTTTAACGACCCCCATCCCCTTCTTTTCCTCCCACTCTGACGCTAAGCCGATCGTTCTCATCCCTGTCATCATTCAGTTAATTTCCTTCCCTAGCCCAATCCTGTCTTCCAGTTTCCTGCGTCTATTTCCCATCCTCCTATTGCAGCCTGCCTCATCCCTTTTCCTAATCCACCTTTTCCTTCACTTTCATGTCTCGTTTCTCCCTTCCTTAACATAAAATATCCCATTTGTCCAGCAAATTTATCCCCTTCCCCCAGACTCTTCTGCTTCCCACACTCCATCCCTATTAATCTCAGTCCACCCAGGTCTCTAATCTCCGTGCAACTCTTCACCCCTTTCCCTACCCCTCCCCATCCCATCCTTATCCCCGCCCCCATCCCACTTCTACTCCCAATTCCCAGCTCAGCGCCACTCCGACTCCGATCCCACTCCCACCTCCCCTGCCCCACCCCCCAATTCCCTCCACACCCCCGACCTGGCCATCTGCTCCTCCGTCAGGACTCCCCCTCGAGCCCGTTCAGGCCACCCGCTAAGCGCTTCCATTCCTCCTGGGGTCTGGTGCCCCAGCCTTAGGTCGCCCCCTCCCCGTCGTCCCCTCCTCAGCCCTTCCTTGCACTACACGCGCGCACACACACGCACACACACACACGCGCACTTTACCTTCAGTTTGTTCCATTCTAACCCCCCGGCCGTGTCAGTGCGATCACAGGAGAGACACGGAGGCCCGAAGTGGGGCTGGGGTGCGGGCAGCCGCCGGGGCCGCGCGGGGAGGAGGCGGAACCGAGCTAGGCCGCATGAAATCCCCGAGCTAGATTTCCCCCGCGCCGGACGCTTCTGCCATGGCGGCCGGCACCGAGGAGGGCCACGGCCGGGCCGGGCCGGGCGTGCCGCGGGAGAAGGAAGGCTCGGAAGGTGGGGAGGGAAGGAGAGGCCAAGGGACTGGGGTCGCCCCGCCGCCGATGCCGCCAGAGAGGAGCCTAAGGCTGGCAGCCCGGCCTGGGCAGCAGGATCCTCAGCGCTCGGCTCGAATTCGCACGCCTCTCCGCGGCGACCTGTGCACAGCCCCCTCGGCCTCCGCCTCCGTGCTGGCCGCCGCCGCTCCCGCCGCCGCCGCGCACAAAGCCCCCCCACCCCGACTCTCGGGGCGCCGCCGCCGCCAAATCCTTATCCCCTCATTGGCCGCGGGCCGCGGTGCCTGCCGGGAAATGCAGTCCCGGGTTCGGGGCGCTAGGGGCCCAGGAGGAAGCGGCGAGTCTGCTGGGCGAAGGGGGCGGGAGCGCGAACCAGGAACGCTCGCGGCCGCTGGCCTCTGGACGACCGGGGAGACCGGGCGAGAGGGCCGAGGGACGGGGAGGGACGATATGAGGGAGAGTGACACACAAAACACCCAAGGAAGCTGGAGGAGGCGGGGAAAGGTGGGGCCCGGGAGGTAAAACTGGGCTTGGCGCGTTCTGTGAAGCTGATTAAAGAACAGCGTGCATTCTGGGCCATATGGCGCTCTTTGGGGTTAGAAGCGACCCTCGCACGGTCCCCGGTGGGCGACTGCGCGAGGGCAGGGCAGTCCAGGCGACCTCTTGGCCGTCTCCCATCCCACAGCTGTCAGGGAAGGGCTCCCATTCCAGGAGGGTCTGCATCTGGAATGCCGGGGGCGATGCAAGACCGCCTTGGGGGCGGTTTCCCTCTCAGCCCCGTATGAGTTGTCCATGGTCCCTCTCCCCCGGTTGTCAGCCGTAGGAAGCCGGGCCGGCGGCACAGTCCCACTGAGGAAACATCCCGACTTCCCCTGCAGGCGCCGGCCCCGCGCGTCTCTTCCTGCTCAGCTGCGGCCCGGAGGCTTGTGGGTAACCGGGAGGACGTCAGCGCCCACCGCATCCCCCGGTGCCCTCAGGCCGCGGGAGACCGCGACGGCTCCGTGCCCGTCATGTGCCGGGGCCCGCGGCTGCTCGCCGCCGGACCTTCGCATCGAGAGACGTGAGGGATATTTGTCCTAAACAGCCCAGGCAAGAACCAGAGGAGGAACTGGGAGGCAATTCTCCGTCATCCTCTAGCCCCCCGGATCCTAGGAAATGTATGGAAAACAATGGAAGGTTAGATGTCTGCACCAGTGATCTAGCCCCGCAGGAGTGTGCCGACCAGGTGATATTTCCTGGAGCCTGGTGATAAGGACTTAGAAGGTTACAGCACAGAGACGGGAACGTAAAAAGGAAACACAGGCAGCAAGCAAATGAGGAAACCGATACTGTCTGTTCTGAGAATAATAAAGCCATTTAACTGGTAGACGTCATACTTTATGTAGACGTTACAGTGCTGGATGTCTTTGGTACTATTACAATAAATTAAGTATCTGTATCTTTACCACGTAAACAGGAAATTAAAAGATTCCTACAGATCAGTTATTTGAATGGGCACTAGTTACGAACCACTTAAAAAAACAAAAACGTAACCCCGTTAATTCTACTAAGGATGATACTGAGAATTAAGAGTTCTCATTACTGTTAATCATCAAATATTTTTAAACGTATGCTTTAAGTAGTACCACAAGTTAAAGCTATCAGTAAAAGCATACTTTTAATTTGTGATACGGCTTTTTAAAACACAGATGGCCAAAGCGGGCCACCAAGTCTAGCTTAATTCTATCTCCAGGAAAGAGGGATTAATTAAATTAGTATTTTGTTTTTCTAGGAGCCTTTCTACCTCCATTCTTCTTTTTCTTCCTCCTGTGTCTTCCTTGCTTTGTTGAGAAACTGTTGTCTTGACCCGGCCTCTGGGTTTCTTCCTCAAGAATCTGTTAAATTGTCCCCAGGAATCTTATATTAGCCTGTTTTAAAGCTATGCTATTAGGCAGCAGGAGTTTAAAATTGGAGTTATGTGAAGTAGATGCACAGTCTTTTCCTGCAAAACTTTACAAAATACAGTTAGTAATATTTGATCTAGTGCCATATTTAGGAAAATAGCCATTAAAAATAATAATTTACATTTTCAGCATCTAACATCTTGTAAGTTTTAGACCATGCTCACTTTTCACCGCGGAAAATGAGCAGGCAGTTCATTAAGACAGCAGTCTTAACACAACTCTCAGGGCCAGAGTCATGGAGGAAAAAACATTTTTTTTTTTTTTTTTTTTGACACGGAGTTTCGCTCGTTACCCAGGCTGGAGTGCAATGGTGCGATCTCGGCTCACCGCAACCTCCGCCTCCTGGGTTCACGCAATTCTCCTGCCTCGGCCTCCCGAGTAGCTGGGACTACAGGCACATGCCACCATGCCCAGCTAATTTCTGTATTTTTAGTAGAGACGGGGTTTCACCATGTTGACCAGGATGGTCTCGATCTCTTGACCTCGTGATCCACCCGCCTCGGCCTCCCAAAGTGCTGGGATTACAGGCATGAGCCACCGCGCCCGGCCTGGAAAAAATATTTTTTAAAAATTTTCTTTTCTGAAGATTACATACAGAAACTCCTTACATGATAAATCACTTATTCTTAAAGTCAAAGAAATTGCCAGGTCTCATAACAAGGGAAGACAGACATTGCTTTCAACAAATAGATTTCAATAAGAAGGGTTCTTAACCCTTCGTTTTTTTAGGATAGGATTGCTGACATATGGCCATTGTAGAAAACCTAGCTCATCTTTCGAATACTGGGCATGGAATCGTTCATCTGGTTTATGAATACTTAATGATATTCACTGTGCCTCGTTGTAAGTGAATACAATGCATGAATATTTCCCCTTATAAAATGTCTCCCAGGGAACTGAGAATATTTTTGCATCCTTTATGATCTTTTCCAGAAAAGTACCAGTACATGGTAGTGCAATTATGAAATCAGTGTGGAAATTACACCTACCTTTTAGAGCTCAAAATTTGACCACCAGAAATTTTCAGTGAGGGAAAAGTAAAGAGTCCAAATCTTTGTAGATTTTAATTCTAGTAAACAGAACGTGAAGTGAAACCTTTATGTGCAAAGTTGAACATCAGACATGCATAAAGAGACCTCTACTGGCCAAACTGAAAAGTTTTGCCTGTTTAAAGTTGATCTATTTGGTAATTAGCTGAAAAATCCTTTGTGGATTAAAAGCAGTCTGCATTTTTTACTGACGTTTAATGCCCGCCATCTTCCATTCTTAAAAATGTGCAGCCCAGATGAGTAAAGTCTATGGTCAGCTCACATACTAGGAGACGTATTCTCCGTGAGAAAGCGATTCCTTGCTGTATGGTGGTGTAGAACCATTAAAAAAAATTTTTTTTTTTTTAGATGGAGTTTCCCTCTAGTCGCCGAGGCTGGAGTGCAGTGGCGTGATCTCGGCTCATTGCAACCTCCGCCTCCCGAGTTCAAGCGATTCTCCTGCCTTCGCCTACAGAGTAGCCGGTACTACAGGCGCATACCACCACGCCCGGCTAATTTTTGTATTTTTAATAAAGACGAGGTTTCACCATGTTGGTCAAGATGTTCTCGATCTTCTGACCCTGTGATCTCCCCGCCTCGGCCTCCCAAAGTGCTGGGATTACAGGCGTGAGTCACCGCGCCCGGCCTAAAAAAAGGTTTTTAAAATCTTCCTTCCAGAGCCAGATAAAATGGATGCGAAAAGATAACTGCGGAACGAGAATACTTCTTGATCTTTTATTGTCCAGATGGTTCAGTTGCCCATCCTAGGAACTGAAGTGCCCTCAAACCTGCAGTGTCTCATTTCACAGTTACTATAACATACATTTTATATGTTGAGATTTCTACACAAACTACTAATCATAAACAACGCTTGTTAAGGGAACATTTGGAAAGCAAATATCTTTAGTTGAATACAGGTTTCCATAGAAGATTTCACAGTATTCCAGCCTCTGGAGAGCAAGGGAGAGGGATGCGTTCCTTCCGATTCCCGCCCTTTCTGCGACACCATCAAGTCCTCTCCGCGCCCCCGAGGCAGTTCCGGAATTGCGGGGGCCGAAGGAGAATACATCAAAGTGATGTCATTCGTGACTCGGAGATGGTTACCATGGCGACTACCAGACAGATTACCCTGTCAGTAGGGTAAGAACCTGTTTAATCCAGTCTTCAATCAAGGGTCTCCTCGGGGGTTAACTACAGTCTGCAGATTGTGGACTGGCAGAAAAACGTCACCTTCGGCCCCCCAGCACCAACGCTCCTTAAACCAAGCCCCACAGAGAAGTCATTTCGTTGATGGGAACGTGACTTTGCGGCTTCCTGGGCTGCTACGGTGAAGGACGCCCGCCCTCCCCAGAACTTGAGAGCTTATTGGTTGATGATGTCGTCACTCAGATTGGCGTCAGGGGCGAGAAAAGAGGCGGAGCCGTAGAAACTTGGCTTCGGGCCCTTCTAGCATGGGGGTCCCGGGGAGGACTGGAGAAGGAGCTAGGAGGACCTCGGCGGCCTTTCCGCGGAGCCCGACCGAGGAGGTAGGGGTGGGGAGGCCCAACCCTCAGGCTGCGACCTGGTGGGATGCGCTGCCTTTTTTTCCCCGGGATCCCGCTCCGTCAGCATCCTGCTCCTCCCATCAGCGCCCGATTCAGGCTCCCTGACAGCTTCCAGTTCCCACCGCTCTCTCCTCCGCTCCCGACCTCATCCCCGCCCACGTCCCAAACTCTGAAGCTCGGTCTCCCCTCCCCCGCACAGCGCGCTCCATCCTTCTTTCTGTCCCGGGCCCTGCTTTTCTTCGGCTTCATTTCCAACAACCCGGATCGTCCACCAGGGTCGTCCTTCCGGTGCCTGTCTCACCCCCGCACCACAAAACCAAAGCAAATCCCTCAGACCCCGCCGCATGCAGGCCGCGCACACACCACGCGCGCCGAGGCCGCCGGCGGAGGAAGCCAAGGGGGCGTTTTGCTCCAGTGTCGTGAGGGGCAAAGCCGAGGGACCCCGGGAGCAGCGGGCGTGGGGCAGTGCCAATGTGAGTGCGAGTGGTGTCCGCCGCCCGGGAGAGCCCGGGCCCGAGCGGATTAACCGCCGCTTCGGGTCTCGTCTCCCGCCAGCGAAATGCCACCCACCGTTAGTATGGGTCCAGAGGTTCCAAGCCCCTGTTCAAAGTGTCAGCTCTGTGGTTGAGGTTTCTCTCCAGGAGAGCCCACTGGAACTCCCTTCCCAGCCGAAAGAGAGCAGAGCTGCCATTGGGAGATGCCAGCTCTTCTGCTGCCCTTCGCCGCCCTTAGCAGAAAAGCGCCCCTGGATGGAGAATGGTTTTGGTGAAGGTTACCTACATATTCAAAGCTCAGTTTGGGCTCTGGAGAATCACTAGCAAGGGAAACAGTTTTACCTCCACTTGAGCGATTAGTAGGTTCCATGTCTACCTTCATTCACTGCTACCTAAATTAGATTAGTGGGTACTTCCAATCTTCAGGGTTTGGGACAGCTTGCCTAAATATAGAACAATGCTAACTGAAAAGAAATCCAGGATATTTACTTTCTGCCTATATTTTAAGGCTACAAATAGGTATGTCTTGCTCCACTTTTTAAGTACTTGGCAATCATTGAAGTTGCTACTGTTGACCAGAAATCATTGTCTCTGAAGACCGAACCATCTTCATGAGCATCATCATCTTAGAGATCATTACCATTTGTTGGAATCTCAAAGTACCATTCTCAAGTCCAGAGCTAAGAAAATATCTTAGCTTGAAGGAGATTTTGTACCTTGCCTATGCAAATGTTCTACCTTTGCAATAGTTAAAAACACTTAAATCCTGATGTATGTTAATTGTTGTGTTTTTAAAATACTAAATCGTTTACTTCTTTTGCCTAGGTCCCTATGTTAACTAGTTGAGACAAAAATAAATATGGCCTTCTACAGTTATAATTCAGTCTTAGCTATTGCTCGAACAAGGTAAGCCTTGGTGTTACCCCCCCCCCCATATGAACTTCGTTCTTTTTTTTATTGAGAGAGAGTCTCACTCTGTCACCCAGGCTGGAGTACAGTGGTGCGATCTCTGTTCACTGCAACCTCTGTCTCATGGGTTCAATTGATTCTCCCGCCTCAGCCTCCGAGTAGCTGAGATTACAGGCATTTGCCACCATACCCGACTACTCTTTGTATTTTTAGTAGAGACCAGGTTTCACCATGTTGGCCAGGCTGGTCTGGAACTCCTGACCTCAGGTGATCCGTCTGCCTTCGACTCCCAAGGTACTGGAATTACAGGCGTGAGTCACCTTGCCCAGCCTGAACTTCATCCTTCTGGATGGAAAGGATATGTATAAAGGGATTGGCTTCCTACACAATTAAAACTTTCTTGGAGACTAGGCTTGAACCTGGGATGCGGAGGTTGCAGGTTGCAGTAAGCTGAAATTGCTCTATTGCATTCCAGCCTGGGTGACAAGAGTAAAACTTGGTCTCAAAAAAGAAAAACAAAAAAACAAAAACTTGGTTTTTAGGATGTTGACATCTTAATGTATTTAAACTTACAGCAAATTTTCTATGTGCTTTAGAACTCAGGCAGAGTAATTTTGTAGATGTGTGGTACAGGTTAAGATAGAAGATGTAATTTTTTTTCTTTCTTTTATTTTTATTTTTTTGAGACAGAGTCTCGCTCTGTCACCCAGGCTAAAGTGCAGTGGCATGATATCTTGGTATACTGCAACCTCCACTTCCTAGGTTTAAGAGATTTTCCTGCCTCAGCCTTCCAAGTAGCTTGGATTACAGGCAAGCACCACCACACCGGCTAATTTTTGTATTTTTAGTACAGATGGGGTTTTGCCGTGTTGGCCAGTCTGGTCTTGAACTCCTAACCTCAGGTGATCCACCAGCCTCGGCTTTCCCGAAGTGCTGGGATTACAGGCATGAGCCGCTGTGCCTGGCCAGAAGATGTAATGGTTTTAGAGTGACATATCTTTAATTGATGAATGTCACATGAGGTCCTTAGATGTAAAGGGAGTAAAATGGCTAATGAACAAGCCAGTCTTAAGGCATATTTCTATCCCATTAAGGTCTGTTACCATTTGTTTATTCACTGAGACTAAATAAAAACTATTCACTGAGCACTTTTCCCTTTTTGGCCATTCAAAGAGTGTTTTATCTTGGCATGCTTCAAAAATAGTCTGAGGCTGGAGCGAGGCAGCCGAGTTGCAGACACAGAGATGTAGATCTTTGTGAAGACTCTCACAGGCAAGACCATCGCCCTTGAGGTCGAGACCCATGACACCATTGAGAATGTCAAAGCCAAAATTCAAGACAAGGAGGGTATCCCATCTGACCAGCAGTGTCTGATATTTGCCAGTAAACAGCTGGAGGATGGCCTCACTCTCTCAGACTACAACATCCAGAAAGAGTCCACCCTGCACCTGGTGCTGCACCTGCGAGGTGGCATTATTGAACCTTCTCTCCAACAGCTCGCCCAGAAATACAGCTGCAACAAGATGATCTGCCAGAAGGGCTATGCTCGCGAGCACCCCCATACTGTCAACTGCCGCAAGAAGAAGCGTGGCCACACCAACAACCTGCGCCCCAAGAAGAAGGTCAAATAAGCCTCTTCCTTCTGGGAAGGGCAGCCTGCTGCCCAGGCCCCATGGCCCTGGAGCCTCAATAAAGTGTCCCTTTGGTTGACTGGAGAAGCAAAAAAAAAAAAAAAAAGTCTGAGGCTGGCTGCAG
>PVKV010036319.1:0-15800 GCA_004027835.1 Alouatta palliata
CAATTCTCCTGCCTCAGCCTCCCGAGTAGCTGGGACTACAGGCACGTGCCACCATGCCCAGCTAATTTTTGTATTTTTTTTAGTAGAGACGGGGTTTCACCATGTTGACCAGGATGGTCTCGATCTCTTGACCTCGTGATCCACCCGCCTCGGCCTCCCAAAGTGCTGGGATTACAGGCGTGAGCCACCGCGCCCGGCACTTCTTAAAACATTTAAAGCTAAACCTCAAGGAGTGTGAAAAGGTGGTCAGGGTATCCATAAACAATCTGGTGCTGCGGCACTTCTGACCCTGGGGAGGAATTAAGTGGCTCAGTGCTCATCTGACTGAGAGGCATGGCCAGCAGGGACCCTGACAGTTACCTTTTTTCTTCCTTCAACCAGTCTCCAGGTTAGAAAGTGAAGGAAGTTATTTGCAGCATCATTGGCAATTTCTTTTCCATCTCCACCTGCAACAGCCGAGATGCAGCATACTGAAGAAAAGAAGCAAAGAGGCTTGATGCTTCTGGCGAATCTGTCAGAAGAAGAATCATATCTAAGGTAGACAAGATATCTGCTGTCTACACACACACAAACACCCAGCTCTTTAACTAAATTCACATTTGTATCTGGTGTTTCCATGCTGTAGTGGCTTATCTGGTAATTTTATATGAGAAACATGGAGGTCGGCTGGGTGTGGTGGCTCACGCCTGTAATCCAGGCACTTTGGAGGCCAAGGCGGGCGGATCACCTGAGGTCGGGAGTTCAAGATCAGCCTGACCAAAATGGTGAAACTCCGTCTTAAAAAAATAAAAATAAAAATAAAAAAGAAACATGGAGGTCATGGAAGCTTTCAATAATAGAGCTAAGGACTCGTATTTCCTATGCTTTTAAAATTACTTTTTTAGGCTGGGCACAGTGGCTCACACCTGTAATCCCAGCACTTTGCAAGGCTCAGGCTAGTGGATCGCTTAAGCCCAGGAATTTGAGACTAGGCTGGGCAACATGGTGAAACCCCATCTCTACAAAAAATACAAAAATTAGCCAGGCGGGTGGCACAGGCCTATAGTTTCAGCTACTTGGGTCAGGGGTGTGGGGCGAGTGAAGAGGCTGGAGGATCACTTGAACCCAGAAGGTTGAGGTTCCAGTGAGTTGAGATCATGCCACTGGACACCAGCCTGGGTGACAAAATGACACCCTGCTTCAAAAATAAAATAAAATAAACTTTGGGAGGTCAAGGTGGGTGGATCACGAGGTGAGGAGTTTGAGACCAGCCTAGCCTCAAAATGTGAAGATGTGAAATCCCATCTCTACTAAAAATACAAAAATTAGCCAGGTGTACTGGCGGCGCCTGTAATTCCAGCTACTTGGGAGGCTGAGGCAGGAGAATCGCTTGCACTGGGAGGCAGAGGTTGCAGTGAGCTAAGATCGCACCACTGCACTCCAGCTTGGGTGACAGAGTGAGACTCTGTCTCAATAATAATAATAATAATAAAATAACTTTTTTCTTATGTTGGGCATGGTGGCTCACACCTGTAATCCCAGCACTTTGAGAGGCCAAGGCGGGAAGATCACCTGAGCCCAGGAGTTCAAGATCAGCCTGAGCAACATAATGAGACCTCCTCTCTACGAAAAATTTTCAAAAATAGCTAGGCTTGGTGGCATATGCTATGCTCCCAGATACTCAGGAGGCTCAAATGGGAGGGTCACTTGAGCCCATGAGGCTGCACTGAGCCATGACTGTGCAACTGCACTCTAGTCTGGGTGACAAAGAGAGTCTGTTTCACTAAAAAAAAATTTTTTTTTAATTGTGGTAAAATATACATAACATTAAAATTTACCATATGCAGCCGGGGTAGATATCATAAGTCATAAGCAGTACTGAGAAATAGGCTGACAGTAATTGAAAATGAAGAGCAGAAAAGAACCTCAAAAGATTATTATGCCTAAAAATGTGCTGCCATATTGGTGAAAATTATATAAGACATACGCGCTTCTTGAAGATTCCTAAAAATTAAGATTTACAAGTCTATCTAGTTAAGTTCTTCTATGCATTGAACTGTGTCCCATGTACCAGGTGAGGCAGCACTATGTAATGAGAAATGTCCAGGACTTAGAATCAGGGAAAGTGTAATTGTGTCCTGGTTCCCGTCTGTTTTTAAGTGGGTGAACATAGACAAGCTACCTAACCGTTCACACTTGCAATGTCCCCCCAACTTTTTTTGGAGATGGAGTTTCACTCTTCTAGGCTAGAGTGCAATGGCATGGTCTGGGCTCACTGTAGCCTCTGCCTCCCAGGTTCAAGTAATTCTCCTGCCTCAGCCTTCTGATTAGCTGGGATTATTGGCACATGCCACCATGCCCAGCTAATTTTTGTATTTTTAGTAGAGATGGGGTTTCACCATCTTGGCCAGGCTGGTCTCGAACTCTTGACCTCAGGTAATCTGCCGGCCTTGGCCTCCCAAAGTGCTGGGATTACAGGCCTGAGCTACTACACCCAGCCATAATTTCCTCATTTAAAAAATCGGAACAATAATAGCACCAACATTAGAATACTGTTACAAGGAACAAATGAGGTAGAGTATAAGAATATTGTAAAGTGCTATGTAAATGTTATTTTTCAACAAATTTATGGTTTGTATACATCTTCCACAGAAGGTTATCCCTTTTATGGCCATTTCTTCCTGTAATGGTTTTTTTTTTTTCTATTTTTTATCTTTGTAATCAACAGTGACACTTTTTCTTTTCTCTACATCATTGTATTGGTCATTGGACACCACTTTTTTTTTTTTTTTGAGATGGAGTCTCACTCTGTCACCTAGGCTGGAGTGCAGTGACACAGTCTCAGCTCACTGCAACCTCTGCCTCCTGGTACAAGCAATTCTCCTGCCTCAGCCTCACAAGTAGCTGGGATTACAAGCGCCTGCCACCACACCTAGCTCATTTTTGTATTTTTAGCAGAGACTGGGTTTTGCCATGTTGGCCAGGCTGGTCTCGAACCTCTGACCTCAGGTAATCTACCCGCCTCAGCCTCCCAAAGTGCTGGAATTACAGGTGTGAGCCACTGTGCCTGACCCAGACACCACTTTAAAATGGCTGTTTCATGTTACAGATTTAACTTGGGGGATGCCAGCCTAATGAAAATTTATTTTCTGTGAGTCATTGTATTTATAACTCAGGTACTGGCTACCAAGTGAATGGTGATGCCTGGTTTATGGTTTTGTGAGCTTACTGTCTAGTCTATTCTCTGATCTGGGTAAGAGAATATAGATTCGCCCATAACTCAGCCAAATTTTAAAAATCATATCTATTTATTAAAAAGAAAAAGTACTAAAGTATGACCTCTTAAGCTATTAATGGCATATGTTTGGGTATCATATTCAGTAAAATTTATAGAAGTGCAAATATATATAAAGCTTCTCTCCCTTGCTCAATTTCAACAGCTGATTTCTTTTTGGATTCACTGAAGGGGAAAATGGTGGGGTGGTCTGTCAGTGCTGGAAGGTAGGTAGTTATTGATGGTTATGCTAATTTAGAATGGAAAACTTTCATTCTAGAGAGGACAATGAATCCAATGTGTCTTTGTTTCCTCGATAGAGACAGGGTCTCACTCTGTTGCCCAGACTGGAGTGTAGCGGTATGATCATAGCTCACTGCAGTCTCGAACTCATGGGCTCAAGCGATCGTCTCACATCAGCTTCCTAAGTAGCGGGCATGGTGGCATGAGCATGGTGGTGCGCACCTGTATTTTTTTGTAGAGGGGGGTCTTGCTGTGTTGTCCAGGCTGGTCTTGAACACCTAGCCTCAAGAGATCCTCCTAAAGTGCTGAGATTACAGGCATGAATATCCATGCCTGGCCTCAACACCTTTTAATAACAACTTCCTAGAACCACGGAAGTTCTTTTGGAGTAAGAACTGGAACACTGCCCTGTTAGAATGAGTGAATAAAGTCAGTAAGAGAGCTACTAGAGTGTGCCTTCCTGAAAGCCCCAAAGAATAGGTGGGTCTAGCTGCCAACACAGAGAAGTAGGGCAGGAACAAAAAAGGGGTTGTGGTGTGCTGCGAATCAGTCACTGGGATGTCAGGAAGAACATTCATATCAAGTCAGGACCAAGTGGGCCAGGAATTAAGAGACCAAAAAAGATGTCTTACCAGGTCAAAAATTAGAGACTCAGATGAGTCACACTGCCATGGGCGACAGAGCAAGACTCCATCTTAAAAACAAACAAAAAACCCAAAACATAAATGAATTGGTGTCATTATTTTGAGAGTGAGTTTCTTATAAAATAAGGGAACCCCTTTTATCTTTTTCTTGCCCTCCCTTTGCCCATCTACCTTCCACCATGGGATGACACAGTTTGCAAGATGCCAGCCCCTCAATCATGGACTTCCCAGCCTCCACAATTGTGGGGAAATAAATTTCTGTTCTTTATAAATTACCTAGACTGTGGTATTTTGTTATAGCAGCACAAGTAGGCTAAGACATCATCTTTACATCTCTCTTTGACTCTGACCTACTTACAACATCACATCTCTGATTCTTCTGCCTCCTCCTTTTTTTTTTTTAGATGGAGTCTCGCTCTGTCACCCAGGCTGGAGTGCAGTGGTGCGATCTTGGCTCACAAAAACCTCTGCCTCTTGGAGTCAAGCAATTCTCCCACTTCAGCCTCCTGAGTAGCTGGGATTACAGGTGTCCACCACCACACCCAGCTAATTTTTTTATTTTAGTAGAGACGGGGTTTCACCATGTTGCCCAGGCTGGTCTCGAACTCCTGGCCTTGTGATCCGCCTGCCTCAGCCTCCCAAAGTGCTGGGATTACAGGTGTGAGCTACTGAGCCCGGCCCCTTCTTCCTTCTTTTAAGGACCCTTGTGATTACAATGTGTCATCTAGATAATCCAAAATAGTCTTCTACTTTAAGATCCTTAAATTATTACATCTGCAAAGTTCCTTTTGCTGTGTAAGGTAACATATAGAGGGGTCGGTCCATGGATTAAGATGTGGACATTTTTGGGGGGCCATTTGTCTATCACATCCCTCAAAGTAGCCCACAATCTTAATGGCTAGAATGTTCTTATATTGAGATAAACTTTGTCTACATAGGAGTTTCTGAACATTGGTCCAGAGGCTTTGTCTTCTGAAGTCACAAAGAGTAAATCTAGTGCCTGCCACACAACTCTCCTTCAGACATTGGAAGACATATTGACCCCATCTCCCCTGGCTTTTCTTCTGTGGAGAAAATGATTTCTTTAGCAATTTCATAAGACATCATTCCAAAGTCCTATTATCCTGGTTAGCCACCTATGAATATTGATATAGTTTGGATGTTTGTCAAATCTCATGTTAAAATGTGACTTCCAGTGTTGGAGATGAGCCTGGTGGGAGGCGTCTGGCTCATGGGAGTGGATTCCACATGCATGGCTTTGTGCCCTTCTCCTGGTAGTGAGTGAGTTCTCACTCCGAGTTCACACAAGACTTGATTGTTTAAAAAAGTCTGGGTCCAGATGCGGTGGCTCATGCCTGTAATCCCAACACTTTGGGAGGATGAGGCGGGTGGATCATCTGAGATCAGGAGTTTGAGACCAGCCTGACCAACATGGTGAAACCCCATCTCTACTAAAATACAAAAAAATTAGCTGGGCATGGTGGTGGATGCCTATGATCCCAGCTACTTGGGAGGCTGAGGCAGGAGAATTGCTTGAATCCAGGAGGCGGAGGTTGCAGTGAGCCGAGATCGTGCTACTGCACTCCAGTGTGGGAGACAGAGCAAGACTCCATCTCCTTCTCTTTCCTCCTCCTTCTGGGACCTCCTCCTCTCTCTTTCTTGCTCCCTCTCTCACTGTGTAACATGGTGGCTCCCCTTAGCCTCATGAGCCATGACTGTAAGCTTCCTGAAGCACTCAGTGGAAGCAGATGCTGGCACCATGCTTCCTGTACAGCCTGCAGAACCCATGAGCCAAAATAAATATTTCTTTATGAATTAAAATTATCCAGCCTCAGGTATTCCTTTCCTTTTTTGCTTTTTTTTTTTTTTTTTTGACATGAAGTTTCGCTCTTGTTGCTCAGGTTGGAGTGCAATCGCGCAATCTCAGCTCACTGAAACATCTGCCTCCCAGATTCAAGCAATTCTCCCACCTCAGCCTCCTGAGTAGCTGGGATTACAGGCATGCACCACCATGCCTGGCTAATTTTGTATTTTTAGTAGAAACAGGGTTTTACCATGTTGGTCCCGCTGGTCTCCAACTCCTGAGCTTAGGTAATCCACCTGCCTCATCCTCCCAAAGTGCTGGGAGTACAGACATGAGCCACAGCGCCTGGCCAGGTAGTCCTTTACAGCAATGCAAATGGACTAACACAGATACCTTTGGCTCATCAGCATTTCTTTGAAATTATGGTATGGTCTGACCAAGCAAGAACAGAGAGAGACAATGTTCATTTGGTTCAGTTTTTTTTTCTTAATTTTTTGATTATTGGTTCAGTTTTAATTAATGAAGCGTAAGATTAAAGTCAGTTATAATCTCTGCCTTTCCACATACCGCTGAAGGATGTATTTACCTGAAATACACTGCACCCACTGCTTGTTTGCTTTTGTAGAGATGGTTCTGTTCTGTCATGCAGGCTGGATTGCACTGGTGTGATCATAGCTCACTGCAACCACCAACTCCTGCGCTCAAGTGATCATCCCACTTTGGCCTTCCAAAGTGCTGGGACTAGAGGTGTGAGCTACTGTGCCTGACCTGTACCATTACTTTTCTAACTTAAGTACTCAATTTTACAATTAGGCTTACTGAATAATTCTTTTTTTTTTTTTTTAGACAGAGTCTCGCTCTGTCACCCAGGCTGGAATGTAATGGCGCGATCTCAGCTCACCGAAATCTCCACCTCCCTGGTTCAAGTGATTCTCCTGCTCAGCCTCCCAAGTATCTGGGACTACAGGTGCCTGCCACCATGCCTGGCTAATATTTGTATTTTTAGTAGAGACAGGGTTTCACCATGTTGGCCAGGATGGTCTTGATCCCTTGACCTCATGATCTACCTGCCTCGGCCTCTCAAAGTGCTGGGATTACAGGTGTGAGCACCACACCCCCGATTACAGACAGGAGCCATTGTGTCCAGCCTTACTGAATAATTCTTTTTTTTTTTGTATTTTTAGTAGAGACAGGGTTTTACCATGTTGGCCAGAATGGTCTCGATCTCCTGACCTTGTGATCTGCCCACGTTAGCCTCCCAAGTGCTGGGATTATAGGCGTGAGCCACAGCGCCTGGCCATACTTTAGTGTCAATGAATACATTAATAATACTTAACAACTAATTAATCAGATCATGGTTAACAAGGACCTACTTGAGAGATAAAATGAATAAGAGATGATGTATAGGGATATAAATAGTTATAATTATAGGTACTTAATTCTAAAAACAATCTTTAACTTTTATCATTATTAGTCATGGAAGCATTCCATGTGTCACTTAGAACAGATGTAGTCTATCGAGAGTTAAAAAAAAAAATTGGAGGACAGATTACTCAAATTGGATTTCAATCCAAATAATTACTAAAATATTAAATGTAATAGAGCCCATGATAGAACCTTGCAATGTAACCAAAAGCCTCAGTCCAAGGGAACATTTATCTGCTTTTGTGAGTCAAAGTCAGTCAACCAAGGTCTAACTGCATCATAATCTGGTCCACATTTTTTCATTTGGCCCACAAGGATTTCATGTTTTATATTATTTATATAGCATTTTCCAGACTACCAATATACTAATCTTATCTGAAAAATAAAGTTAGTGTGGCTTAACCTGTTTTTTGGCAAACTTAGGCTGGCTCTAAATGATCATGTCTTTTCCTTAATTACTCTCAAATCACCTATGAAAATCCATTCTGGACTTGTTCCTGGCACTAATTTTAAGGATGCCAGAATATTTCTTCCTTCCTTGTCAAAAATCATGTTGTTCTGACTTTATAGTCTTTTGACCCCTCTGTTCTTATAATTCCTCAACTATGCACCACGTAAGTCATGAGATGGAAAAACTGTACATTATAACAAAAGTATTCTGCAAAGTAAAAAAATGCCATGTAAAAAAAGATTGATATAGCAAATATTCTTTTGTCTATAACTCTCTAAATACTATTATTGTACTTATTGGAATTAATCCAAAAATTTGGTTCAGTTTGTGTGTGCAAATTTTCACTATTTTAAAAAAATAGAACATATAAAATAGCAACTTTTCTCATTAAAGCCTTCTTAAATAGACAAAAATAAGTATTACCTATTTCAACCTTCTGCAAAGGGTCCAGAGGTCATTATGGCCCTGAGATGTTCACTTTTTCCAGGTCCAATTTTTAGTTTTAAAAATTCATGGACCCAGAACTTTGGGAGGCCGACGTGGGCGGATAATGAGGTCAGGAGATTGAGACCATCCTGGCTAAAACACAGTGAAACCCTGTCTCTACCAAAAATACAAAAAAATTAGCCAGGCACAGTAGCACATGCCTGTAGTCCTAGCTACTCAGGAGTCTGAGGTAGGAGAATCGCTTGAACCCAAGAGGCAGAGGTTGCAGTGACCAAGATCACACCACTGTACTCCAGCCTGGGCGACAGAGCACGAACCCGTTTCAAAAAAAAAATTCACAGAATATTTTGAGGAAATAGATATATTCATGATCTTGATTGTAGTATTGATATGGGTGTATACATGTCAAAACACATCAAATTGTACAGTTTACTGCATGTCATGAGCTTAAACTTTTATTACAATTCTCTTACAATTTTATTGTAAAGAGATTTAAGCTCATAAAAGATGAGTGAACTGTAATTATATAAAACAACACAGATTAACTTCACAAACACAATGTTGAAAAGAAGCCAGATATAGGCCGGGCGTGGTGGCTCACACCTGTAATTCTAGCAGTTTGGGAGGCCAAGGTGGCTGGATTACCTGAGGTCAGGAGTTTGAGACCAGCCTGGCCAACATGGTGAAACCCTGTCTCTACTAAAAATACAAAAATAGCTGGGCATGGTGGCACATGCCTGTAGTCTCAGTTACTCGGGAGGCTGAGGAAGGACAATCATTTGAACAGGGAGGCAGAGGTTGCAGTGATCCAAGATCGTGCCATTACACTCCAGCCTGAGTGACAGAGCAAGATTCCATCTCAAAAAAAAAAAAAAAAATTAATAAAATTAAATTAAATAAAGAAGGCAGATACAGAGTATACAATGTGTATTTCACTCTTAAAAGATGGTAGTATAAGGCAGTCTAATGGGGTGGTGGTGATTTTTTGTTTCTTGAGCTGGATTATCACACAGGTATATTTATTTCATGGAAATTCATTGAGTTCTGCAGTTATGACTTGTCCACTTTTCTGTATATATGTTATTCAGTAAATGTTTACAAAAAGAGTGAGGGACATATGTTAAAATATAAGGGAAAGAATATGAAAATCACCTGTCTCAATAAAAAATTTACAACTGGGCCGGGCGCGGTGGCTCACGCCTGTAATCCCAGTACTTTGGGAGGCCGAGGCGGGTGGATCACGAGGTCAAGAGATCGAGACCATCCTGGTCAACGTGGTGAAATCCCGTCTCTACTAAAAATACAAAAATTAGCTGGGCGTGGTGGCGTGCGCCTGTAGTCCCAGCTACTCAGGAGGCTGAGGCAGGAGAATTGCTTGAACCCAGGAGTCGGAGGTTGCGGTGAGCCGAGATCGCGCCATTGCACTCCAGCCTGGGCAACAAGAGCGAAACTCCGTCTCAAAAAAAAAAAAAAAAAAAAAAATTTACAACTGATACTGCACTATAATTACGTAAGACCTGACCATTAGGAGAAACTAGGTAAAGGGTACAGAGAATCTCTTTGTATTAATTTTTCAACTTCCTGTGAATATATAAATATTTCAAAATTTAAAAATATAAAAATACTATTAATTGTGATATTGTAGTGTGTGAACCCCAATTAGATTTTCTTTCTTTGAGGCGGAGTGTCAGTCTTGTTGCCCAGGCTAGAGTGGAATGGTGCAATCTCAACTCACCACAACCTCTACCTCCCGGGTTCAAGTGATTCTCCTGCCTCAGCCTCCCAAGTAGCTGGCTTTACAGGCATGCACCACCATGCCTGGCTAATTTTGTATTTTTAGTAGAAATGGGAGTTTCTCCATGTTGATCAGGCTGGTCTCGAACTCCCAATCTCAGGTGATCCGCCCGCCTCGGCCTCCCAAAGTGCTGGGATTACAAGCGTGAGCCACCGCGCCTGGCCATCCCAATTAGATTTTCTACTTATATCCTCTTTCTAAAAATTTCCCTTTCCTGCCTACTCCTCAGAATTGTAGTGAAAATCATTTTCAGCACAGGTTGTCCTAAATCTAGATGACAGTTGATTAGTCCAGGGATGGACATCTGCCCCAATGTGGGCTGGTTGGAGCCTTTTCCTTGGAAATGGCATTTGGACTGAGAAACAGCCATCTCTCTTCATATGTCCAGACTATAATTTGTAAACTGAAGGGCTGCCAGCATGTTCTGTTTTCCATCTTGCGGTTTGGGGAGGCAGGAGAACCTGATGGACAGAATGAAGCTGATGCACAAAGGGAGGAGGAGACATGAGACAGAGTCTCTTTGACATTCACCTTCCTGGCTCCTTATGTCCAGTTCAATTTATGACCTTGGGTTCTGTGAGACATTTCTATGTGTTTAAAATACATTCACCTCATTATCTAAGCAAGATCCATTCGGATTTCTCTTACTTGCAACCATAATCCTAACTAGCACATCTAGGAAGACACACAGATTTTGTCCTGTATGTTATACTTAGAATATGTCCGCTTTTTTTTTTTTTTTTTTTTTTTAATTTAAGAAGTATGAGGCTGGAAGCAGTGGCTCAAGCCTACAATTCTAGCACTTTAGGAGGCACAGTCAGGGGGATCGCTTGAGCCCAAAAATTTGAGACCAGCTTGGGCAACACAGGGAGACATCGTCTCTTAAAAAAAAAAATTAGCTGGCATGCACCTGTGGTCTCTGTTACTTGGTAGGCTGAGGTAAGAGGATTTCTTGAGCCTTGGAGGTTGAGGCTGCAGTGAGCCATGATTGTACCACTGCACTCCAGCCTGGCAACAGAGTGAGACCCTGTCTCAAAAGACAGACAAACAAACATAATAAAGTGTGACTTTACTGTATATAAGATAGAGATTGGCACTCCGGCATAGTACAATCACAGAAGATATACTAAAGGTCATTTAACCCATCCATCTTGTTTTTAGGTGAGAAAACTACAGTTTAAGGGCTTTAGCCAAAGTCATACAGCCAGCTGCTAGAAGCATCAGACCCAGCACCATGTCACCTTTCCCACATCAGTAATACACAGTAAGTCCTGGAGTGAAACATCAGGATGCTCCACTGAGGGTTTTATTTGTTTGTGTATAGTATACTAACTGCATAATGAATTAATCAGAACATGGTTAGCAAGGACCTACTTGAGAGATCAAATGAATAAGAGATGATGTATAGGGACATAAATAGTTATAATTATAGGTACTTAATTCTAAAAACAATCTTTAACTTTTATCATTATTAGTCATGGAAGCATTCCATGTGTCACTTAGAACAGATGTAGTCTATCGAGAGTTAAAAAAAAAATTGGAGGACAGATTACTCAAACATTTTAATTCAAATACTATCTAGAATTGAGAAAAAAAATAAGACTATATTCAACAGGATGTAAATACTAAGTTTGACGTAAACTTCCTGAGAGGTGGAGGTTTGCTTGGAAACTTCCTGCTCAGTCATAACAGAGAGCTGGAACACATTAGTCTACCTCCCTTGATTTGGTCGATACTGTTGATTTAACGTACTGATTCGGGTTTATTCTTAGCCAAAGTGGCCAAAGCACAGCATTGTGTTGACTGTATTTTGGGAGGTTAACTATAAGGTGGGAAATAAGTATTATCCAGTTTTTGGTGGGGCGTAGTGGCTTATGCCTGTAATTCTAGCACTTCGGGAGGCCAAGGTGGGTGGATTATGAAGTCAGGGGTTTGAGACCAGCCTAACCAACATGGTGAAATATATCTCTTCTAAAAATACAAAAATTAGCCAGGCGTGGTGGCAGGCTCCTGTAATCCCAGCTACTCAGAGAGTGAGGCAGGAGAATTGCTTGAGCCTGGGAGGTGGAGGTTGCAGTGATCCGAGACTGTGCCACAGCACTCCAGCTAGGGCAACAGAGCGAGACTCTGTCTCAAAGAATATATATATTGGCCAGGCGTGGTGGCTCACGCCTGTAATCCAAGCACTTTGGAGGCCAAGGCAGGCGGATCACCTGAGGTCGCGAGTTCAAGACCAGCCTGACCAACATGGTGAAACCCTGTCTTTAAAAAAAAAAAAAATATATATATATATATATATATATATATAATCCAGTTTTTTTCTTTTTTAAATTTTTTCTTTTGTTTTATTTTTTATTATCCAGTTTTTAAATATAAAGGAGTCTAATGAACATGTGACTTCTGGAAAGCAAAGCACAGAATAGAAAATGTGTAATTTATAGCTTTCAGTTTTCTGTTCCCTTTATTGAAGTAGCTGTTCCTATCAGTCCCAGTCCTTCGGCCACCCAAAGTTGTGGCTAATTTTTGTTGTTTTTTTTTTGTTGAGACGAGGTCTTGCTCTGTCAACCAGGCTGGAATGGCTATGGATGTCCTACACCTAATCAATCTCCAGCTACTGGACATTTAGGTGGTTTCCAATTTACTATCATTCTAAAATAACACTGCAGTAAATCATTATACATAAATCATTTTGCAAATATCCAATTATTTTCTTAAGTTTTTAGAAACTGAACTGTTTATTCAAGGTATTTAAACATTTTTAAGGTCTTTGTGACACTGCTGTCAGCAACAGATGAGGATTTCCTATTCTGATGGGTGGAACCTTTCTAGTGGTGGTAATATCGCTTACATGAAGACTTGTTTTGAAGATGCAGGAAGTTATATAACAGAGACTTTCCTCGCTGGCACACTGTACCAGGAAGGAGACACAATGCTCTATCCACCATAGTTGGCCAGTTTGGTACTTGAATGGAAATAGCAAGTTTGTGTTTGAGGTGGTGTGTCACACTTCTGTCATGTGAGACACAATATGTAGATCAAAGAGGAGAAAAACCTTTGGGCAGTTTTATTAGTCTCCAGGGTGCTTTTGCTAAATATCTTCAATTAAGCAATCTATTACAGATGGATGGTACTGGCCTTTCTTCCCTGAATCCTGCCCTCTTCAAAGGTGATAACTAATTTCATTATTTGCATCAGGTTCTCTCTCTCTTTTTTTTTTTTTTTTTGTGCCCTTCTCCTGATTGTAAAGATCAGGTTCTCAAAGACAGTTTCTTTCTTTAATTTTTAACTAATTTTTACTAAAACAAAGAAAAAGAAAACCAAGTGGCATTAATTTTGAATATATGTGTGATGAGGGTTAATCATTTCATTGTAATGTGTATGAAACTAAGTATATCTGTCTCCATTTTTATCTTATTTATTTTTTTGAGACAGAGTCTAGCTCTGTCTCTCAGGCTGAAGTGCAGTGGTGCAGTCTCGGCTCACCACAACCTCTGCATCCCTGTTCAAGTGATTCTTCTGCCTCAGACTCCCAAGTAGCTGGGATTACAGGTGTGTGCCACCATGCCTGGTTAATTTTTGTATATTTAGTAGAGATGGGGTTTCACCATGTTGGCCAGGCTTATCTCAAAGTCCTGACCTCAGGTGATCCACCCACCTCAGCCTCCCAAAGTGCTGGGATTACAGGTGTGAACTACCATGCCCAGCCCTGTTTCAAATTTTAGTGCAATGTATCACTAAGAAATTTCAAAGCTGTTAAGATGTTAATTATATAATATACAAATATCACAGTTGTGTGGTTTCATCTGTTAAGATATTCTTAGAAAAGAGAGTGTGAGTATACTGTCATTTTATTACAAGCCTATATTGGAAGATATATGGTAATATGACACCATGGTACATATGATAACTCCCTGATAAAAATAGGTCATGCATTATTGAAAAATATAATGTCAAACAATATTCTAGTTGGTATTTCACTTGTCTAACAATCTCTACTCCATATCCCTCCCTCAAGTAGAACATACACTCCATAAAGACTACAAGCTTGCCTGTCTGTTCACTGCTGCATTTTTATCTGGAACATTTCTGAACATATTACTATATATCAGGTTTATATAATTTTACTATAAGTATGTAAATATTTGCTGAATGAATAAAAAATAGAGAGAGAATTTTAAACGGTAAAAAATGTTGATTTTCAGTAACTTTGAAATAGCAAAAAAAAGCTAAAAAATGGCACTGAATTTACAAAACACAATAAACAGAAGTTCTAAATGATATTAAGTTCTAAAACCAGATTTGTCAATATACTTCCAAGTTTAAACTAATTCCAAACTTAAAATATCAATTCATTGAATAATGTAGTTAGATAGTAATTGTTAAAGTTCAGAGATGAGCAGGAAAGACAGAGTGGGACTTGTAATACCAGGGTCAAAGGTAGCACTTGGAGTCTGACTAAACGTTTGAAAAAGGACATCAACCCGTGTGGGCAGGTGTCTATGAAGGATGAGAAAGGAGGCAACTGCAGTGGCAACTTTTTCTTTTCTCTGGTTCTGTGAGCTTCTCTTTAACGTTTGTTTTTTTCACTCTTTATCATCCAAAACTAAAGGATTAATGAACTTTGGAGGATCTAAGCAATGGCTCTTCAGTAAACAGGTAACTTATACGGTCTTAGGGGAATTAATTATAGGGTATGATAGACTTAATGGAAACTTAGAAAACACTCTTTTTTTGGTTAACTATCCTATGCACTCTATTTATTTATTTATTAAAGGCTAGTCAAGTGAAGCAGTGGGAATGGAGAGGGAACAAAGAAATCTGTAACTGGTTGTGATCAATTAGTCATAAATACCACTGCACTCGGACCAGCCCATATAGCACACTTTAAAACTTATCAGAACAAGACAAAAAGCTTATTTGATTTTTTCACCCGTTTATATTATGAAATGTATTACACATAACAAAGACTATATAAAACATATATATAGATTAAAAAATAACTGAAGAAGCCAGGTGTGGTGGCTCACGCCTGTAATCCCAGCTCTTTGGGAGGCTGAGGCGGGCGGATCACCTGAGGTCAGGAGTTCAAGACCAGCCTCACCAATATGTTGAAACCCCGTTTTAAAAAAAAAAAAAAAACTGAAGAAACATCTATGTACTCACCAGCTTAAGTTTTTGGTTGGGAACAGTGGCTCATGCCTGTAATCTCAGCACTTTGGGAGGCCAAGACTTGAGGATTACTTGAGCCCTGGAGTTTGAGAGCAGCCTGGGAAACAGAGACCCCATCTCTACAAAAAATAAAATAGTAGCCAGGTGTTGTGGTTCACACCTGTAATCCTAGCACTTTGGGAGGCTGAGGTGGGCAGACTGCTTGAGCCCAGGAGTTTGAGACTAGCCTGGGCAACTTGATGAAACACTGTCTCTACAAAAAAAAATTTTTTAATTAGCTGGGCATGGTGGTGTGCACCTGTGGTCCAAGCTACTTGGGAGGCTGAGGCTGCAATGAGACATGATTGTGCCATGTGCCACTGCATTCCAACCTATAGAGACCCTGTATCAAAAGGAGGAGGAGGAGGAGGAGGAAGAGGAAAAGGAGAGGGGGAAGAGGAGGAGGAAGGGGGGGAGGAAGGGGGGAGGAAGGGGGGGGAGGAAGGGGGGGAGGAAGAGGGGAGGGGGGAGGAGGAGAAAGAAGAAAGAAGGAGGATGACGAAAGAAGGATTTCTTAAATTAACTATTTA